>CAUYQV010154706.1:0-12991 GCA_963574575.1 Galagoides demidoff | reverse complement strand
AAACCAATGCTGTACTGTTTCACTCTAATTACCCAAAGAACCCTTTTAGTGGTCAAGGGAACGGTGAGAGAAAGTAATTAGCAAATGCCAAACCTCTATATGCTGGGCGTCCTTCTGCTCCTTGGGCTTCTTGGAATCCTGCGTCTTTATTTATTTTTGTTGGTTTCAATTCTATTGTATCTGCAAATAAGATTACAATCCCTGCTTTCTTCTGACTTCCATTTGCCTGAAATATTGTTGCCCAGCCCTTCACTCTGAATCTTGGTTGTCCTTTGAGATTAGATGTGTTTCCTGAAGACAGATCTAGTTAGCTTGTGATCTTTGATCCAGTCAGTCAACCTGTGCTCTTCCATGTGGAATTCAAACCATTCACATTTATTGAGAGAATTGATAAGTATGGTTGAGTTCTACTCATCTTATTTTGTGAAGGTCTATTGCTTAGTTTTATACTTGTGCCATTATGGAAGCTAAGCTTTGATCTTTCATTTCTGTGTGTCTTTATTTTGCCAGTGGTCCAGTGTGATGGTCAGTATGAAAAACGGGCCTGAGCACTTCCTGCAACCCTGGTCTTGTTGTGAAGTTTCTTTCTGTTCACATGTCTGTAAAATATTTGATTTCTCCATTGAATATGAAACTTAGTTTGTCAGAATACAGAATCCTGAGCTGAAAATTGTTTTTGTAAGAAGGTTAAAGGTCATGACCACCTTCATCTGGCTTGAAAAGTTTCAGCTGAAAAGTCTGATGTCACCCTGATGTTTTTCCCCTTGTAGGTAAAAAGTTGCATATGCAGAATTTTCTCTTTCATTTTGACTTTGTCCACATTAATTACAATGTGTCTAAGAGATGCTTTATTTGAGTTGAGTCATGTTGGGGTTTTGAAACTAGTGCTGACTTTCTGGTTCTCTTTGAATGCTTGGGAAATTCTCCACCATGATTTCTTGAAATAGAGATTTTGTATTTTTAGGATTGCTTTATTCTCCTTCAGGAATCCATGTTATTTGAATATTTCTGTATCTCTCTCAGATGATTTTCTGCTTTTACTTTCTTTTTGCCTGACTTTTTGAACAATTGGTTTAGTTCAAAAGTCTTGTCTTTGATTTTTGAGATTCTTTCTTCTCCATGTTCTACTCTATTGCCAACACTCTCTCCTATGTTTTCAACCACCTTAAATGCCTCTTTCAATTCCTTAAGCTGGGCTGTCTTCTTCCCAATTATGTTCAGATTCTTTGTGACTTTATATTTAATTTCCCTGACTTCTTGATACAGTGTTTGGACTTCCTTTTGGATTTCTTTATCCATCTTCTCCTCAATTCTGCTCATCTTATTTGTTATCCATATTCTGAATTTTATTTCTGTCATTCGACAATTTCTCTGTTGCTGGTATTTTCAACTGTATCTCCCTTGTAATCTCTTCGGGGAATTGATCTGCTCTGAATTTTTATGTTGCCAGGATTCTTCTTCTGCTTCATCCCCATGTGAATTTTCAGTTTTTTAAATACATATTTTTATACTTTTTAAAGCTAGAATGTTAGGTTGTCCTTAAATTGTTATTGAGAGGTAATCTAGTTGTGGTCTCTTAGGCAGAACTCAGGAGACCTGTTTGTAAACTAAAACAGGCAGGCATACAATCAGATCCAGGGGCACCAAGATATGGAGCCTACTACTCCCTTTCACCATTGACTATTCAAATGAGTTGTGGCTTATACCTATGGCCCTCCCCATATGCAACCTCCCCAAGCTCCCTTACGTGGCTGTGGCATGTGAGGCTCCCTGAGGACTGGCCTTACTTTTTCCAACCTGTGTGAAATGAGGCTGAGGTAAGGACTTCCTGATGATTCTCATAGGCCTAGGATGGCTCCTGGATAGTGAGCTGCACTGTTTCTGAGCCAACAAATTCAAGAAGCTGCAGTTTTTGCCACAGTCCCTGCTGCAACAGATTTGAAATACCACAGCTTTTACCTACATTAGGGCGAGGGACTTCTGAGGCTTGCTGTCTGTTTCCTGGGTTTTCCCAGAGCAGGATTGCCCTCTCCAGGTAGCTGGGGGTCAAACCTCCTGGTGGGCTTGCTGGGCATAGATGCCACACAGAGCACTCCAGAAGGCTGGAAAAATTCCTCCCCAGCAGGAAGGAGACTCAGGAGAGACTCCACTTCCACAAAGTTAGTGTAGTTGAACAACCGTTTCCTCCTGCAGTGGAGTGAGGCACATTTAGTTCACTAGGCCACACAGTGTAAAGGTCCCACAGAGATCCTGCCAGACACATTGGTGGACAGGGCCTGTCTCCCTTTCCTCTAATGGTAAACTAAAAATCTGGCCAGTTGCCAGAGTGAGTGGCCTCTGTAACCCTAGCCTCCTATGGTCAGCTAAGGATCATGCCGGTTGCCATCAACATAGCAAGTGGCCTCTATAACACTTGTTTCCCCAGTTGCTGTAGGGGATGGTTAAGCTTCAAAGCTCTTTTGTCTTTCCAGTGCCTGGAGATGAGGCACCCCCTCCAGCCTATCTGAGGTGAGCTAGCACTTCAACTTGCCGGTGTGCTGTGAAGCAGGCCTCTGCAGGAGGCAGTCTGTTGGGCAACCAAAGAAAGAGAGGAGATGAGTTGTGGCGGCAAGGCATTTGGTGCTAAAATTGCGTGCTATTCTGGCAGGCAGGATGGGAACCCAGAGGAAGATATTCCTAGCTGCAGGAAAATTGGGACATGTCCTTTGTGGCACACTCATGTGGAGTTAGCGATCTTGTATTTCACTCCTCATGAAAAGTTCTCCCCGCCCACCAGGGGGGAAATGCCCACCTTACCCTTTTTTTTTATTTTTGAGACAGAACCTCACTCTGTTGCCTAGGTAGAGTGCTATGGCATCATACCTCACAGCAATGTCAAACTCTTAGGCTTAAGCAATTCTCTTGCCTCAGCCTCTTGAGCAGCTGGAACTACAGGCATTGCACTACCAGGCCTGTCTGGTTTTTCTATTTTTTTTTTTCAGCAGGGATGAGGTCTTACACTTGCTCAGGCTGGTCTCAAACTCCTGAGCCCAAGAAATCCACTTGTACTGGCCTCCCAGAGTGCTAGGATTACAAGTGTGAGCCACTGAATCCAGACCTTCTTACCCTTGTATTTAGCTCTGGGCAACTCCAGCTTGGTCAGCTTCATAACTGTCCTCTGTTCTCTTTGTTTCTTTCTCACCTTCATCCTCACAGTTTGTCTCAGTGGGGATGCTGAATGCTTTGATTTATTCTCCTTGTGATATAAACCCCACTTTCAACTACTTTGAGTTTGATTCAGTCCCATTCTCATCTTCTGTATGGGAGCTTCTATCAAAAGCTGACTCTAGTCAGCCATCTTGCCCCCCTCTTCCATTAGTTTCTAATTATCCTTATTGTATTTCTTTTTCTTCTGCAAATATAAGCTTATATGTGTATATAAGTATATATAAAATTTTATGTGTTATATATAGTTATGTTATTTTACATATGTATTGTTATGAGCACTTATTTTGTTATATATAATATATATTATATTATATATTATATTATATTATATTTTGTTATATATAATATATATTATATATTAAGTATAGTATATATATATACAAACGAACATTATTATATCTGTATAGGCATGTGTGCACATAGTTCTTCCCATCTTCCTTCATTTTCAAAATGTATACCATATAGACTTCTGTGTCTTTATTTTTAAAAAATATAATACATCTTAGAACACACTCAGTATCTATTCACAGGGATTGCTGCCATCCTTTCTTGATGGTTGCATAGTACTCCATTATATGAATGGTTTATTTAACCAGTCTGTATTAACAGATTCTGCATTCATTTTCAACTTTTTATTACTATGAATAATGCATGACCATTAAACTTACACATATATTGTTTTATTTTTGTGGAGGTATATCTTTATTGCTGCTTAGTAGAAGAATAAATACATATTTAATTTCATCACATATTGTCATATTCCCCTCCAAAGGGCTTGTGTCATTTTCCACTACCCATCAGCAATCACCAGAGCGTATGTTTCTACACAGTCCTGAAAATAGCACATTTTGTTAAGCATTTCATTTTTGCCAATCTGTTAAGTATAAAATATCTTTGAGTGGTAAGAATTGGTTATTCTGTTTGTGAGTGATCAAGTGCCCATCAACCCATGAATAGTTCAATAAATTGTGGTACATGTATACCATGGAATACTATGCAATCTTTAAAAAAGATAGAGACTTTACCTCTTTTATGTTTACATGGAGGCACTTGGAACATATTCTCTTGAGTAAAGTATCTCATGAATGAAGGAAAAAGTATCCAATGTACTCAGTACTTCTATGAAACCAACTTATACTTAATCACACCTTCTTATGAAAGATAGAACACAACTATAGCCCAGGATGAAGGAGGGAAATGGAGTAGAAAGGGAGAGGAGGGGAGAGGTTTGTTGGAGGGTAAATAGTGGGACCACACCTATGGAGCATATTGCAAAGGTACAAGTCAAAATCATCAAGTGTAGAACATAAACGTCTTAACACAATAATCAGGTCAATGAGGCAAAAGCTATATTAATTAGATTGATGTAAGCAAGTCAAATTGTAAAAACAATCAACACGTTGTACCCCACATATGCATAAATGTATTCATGATCTATCTGTATATGACTTCATAAAAAATAAAATAAAAACAGGAATAGTAAAAAAAGAATATTTTCATATGTTCAAGAGACTTTCCACTTTATAATATCTTTTTCTTATTTTTTTATTGAGTTTTTCATATTTTGCCTCTAATTTTGAAATGGCTCTTTAAAAAGGGAAACCAGGGAAATAAGCCCTCCATCTGTAATATAAACTGCAATTTTTTAATTTTTTTTTATTGTTTGGGAATCATTAAGGGTACAAAGAATTAGGTTACATTGATTGCATTTGATAAAGTTCCTCTTATAATTGTGTCCTTTCCTCAAGAGTTGTGCCATACACCATGACCCCCTATCCCGTTTCCTCCTCCCCTCTCACCACTTGCTCGCTCCCCTACCCCCTGGCTCCCATGTATTAGCTCTTCCACTGCCTTTATTTTAGAACTGAGTACATTGGCTTTTGGTTCTTCATTCTTGTGCTACTTTATTAAGAAGAATGTGTTCCACCTCTGTCCAGGTTATCAAGAAAGATGTAAAGTCTCCATCTTTTTAATGGCTGAATAGTGCTCCATGGAATACATATACCACAGTTTATTAACCCACCCTGCCAACACTCAGACATACACTGACCCTCACAGTAGACATTAAGTTCCTTGAAGCCATGAGCTTGAGTCATTCCGTATTTCTTCCCCTACAGGGGTTTGGGACAAAGTAAGACTCAGTAATTATTAGTTTCTACTTCAGTGAATGAATAAATATGTGTGTATTCTGTATTGAGGTTATAAAGCACTTTAGATTCAAACTACCCTTTACCCTCAATGGATTTCAGGAGAAAAGTAAGCATAAATTGTTCTCAACTAGTAGTTTTTCAGCAAAGAAAAGGAATAGAAAACTTGTGGTTTTCTGCAGTTATTCCTTTAATGATCTCTGTAATTCACAATGCAATAGAATCATTTATGTCCAGCTGATTTATTTTTTCTTAAGCAAGGAACTAGGTTTTTGCTACCTAGGGGTATATTAGAATGTGGGCACTCCAATTAAGATGCCACGGGGCAAATTTATCACTCCTTTGGCTGCTATTTTTTTTTTTCTTAAAAGGTCTTATTGATAGCTTTGAAAATTTTCTTCCAAGTTACTTTTATCTTTTGGTCATGAAGGAGAAGTATTGTCACACGACTCCTGAGTTGACTTTGATTTAGGAAGCCAAGTGCCTGGTCTGCCTGAAATTATTATTGATGTGTCTGAAAGTGTATTGCAAAAACAAATTAAAGTAATTAAATGGAAGTAAAAATCCTTTTAGTGGCAAAAACAAAATTATTAAATGACTAGACGCTAATCAAGTCCTGCATCTTAATTAAATAAAGTGAAAAGTTCTCCTTCCTTGGAAGTGTCTTCACTTTAGGTTGATGATTTTCGAATACAGGCAAACTCTCTTAAGAAACAAAAAAGCATAAAAACTGCCTATGGGGTTTATCAGTTTCCTTTAACAAAATGCTTCATAAATATTTTATATATTTGAGGTGTTTCAGATGATGTTTTGATGTACATTCATACTCTGTTTATATTATAAAATAATGATTGGAGTGTAGCAAGTTAATGCACCCATCACCATGTATAGTTATCTTTTTCTTTGAGTTAAGATCACCAGAAATCCACTCTTTCAGAAAATTTTCATTACACACTATGGTGTAATCAAGTATGTCATTATGCGGTAGAAAATATCTCCAGGTGGCTGATTCCTCCAAAGTAATTGCAACTTACACACTTTGACCAACATCTCTTTATTTATTCTATACTCCTGTACTTGGTGACTACCTGTATACTTTCTATGTAGTCATCCTTCTTCTTATTATTATTTTTTTTTGAGACAGAGTCACCCTGGGTAGAGTGTTGTGGTGTCACAGCTCACAGCAACCTCAAACTCTTGCCTCAGCCTCCCAAGTAGCTGGGACTACAGGCACCTGCTACAACGCCTGGCTATTTTCCTTTTGTTGTTGTCATTGTGGTTTAGCTGGCCCAGGCTGGGATTGAACCCACCATCCCCAGTGTATGTGTCCAACACCCTAACCACTGAGCAACAGGCACTAATTCCATTCACCCTTTTTTAGATTATCTTGTATGAGTAAGATCATGGGGTATTTGCCTTTCTTTGCCTGACTTATTTCACCTAGCATAATATCTTTCAGTTTTATGCATGTTATCACAAAGGGCAGAATTTTATCTATTAAGGCACATTAGTGTTCTGTTATATCATCTCTATGGTATCTATCTATCTATCCTTCTATCTATCTATCTACCTCTTCTATTCATCTATTATCTGTCTGTCTGTCTATCTATCTTCTATCTATCTATCTATCTATCTATCTATCTATCTATCTATCTATCCATCCATTTCTTGATCCATGTCTTCTATTTATCTACCAATCTATCTCTCTATTATCTAGAAAGATTATCTATCTATCCATCCATCAATCCATCTCTTTTGTCTATCATCTATCTATATTATCTATCTATCTATCTACCTACCTATCAATCACATTCTGCCTATCCATTTATCTATTGATGACATTTGGCTTTTCCGAGCAGTGCTGATATAAACATGTGTGTCCAAATATCATTTCAAGTCACGGCTTCCAAATCTTTTTGGTATATTTATAGAAATGAGTACATCTAGAGTTGTATGCTACATCTGTTCAATTTTCCAAAGTTCTTCCACATGCCTTTGTATAATGACTTTACCAAGGTGCATTCCTACCAACAGTGTCCAAAGGTTTCCTTTTCTGTACTTCCTCAGTAACAGTTGCTGTGACTTTCGGTGATAGCCCCTGTAACAGGTGTGAGGAGTTAGCCCATCATGGATTTGATGAGTGTTTACTCATTGATATTTCCATGCAGCTGTTGCCCATTTGTATGCCTGCTTTTAAGAAAAGTCTATTTAGACCCTTTGTTCATTTCAGGCTTTTGTCAATCACCCAGATGTGACAAATTCAAGATTTAATTTTGTGGGAGATGAGGTGGAACCAACATCCCTTGCAAAGACTTCCAGGATGTGAAAGCAAAACAAAACAAAACCAAAAGCTAAACCTGTGGAAACTCCACATCTGTGAGTAGGACTGATGGCCACTATATAACTCAGACTACCCCCTTTTTGTATAGCTGGGACAGAATTTATAGTTTAGATCACTCGTATATTTTCTTGTGTACTTGGGGAAACTTTCCTGGTTCAAATGCCTTTTACAATTATGAGGAGAATTGTGTGAAATTGTATGTGTAATTGTCTTAGCACAGGGTGACACGTAGTGAGCATTGAATCAACTGCAATTATTCCTGTGATGACGATTTGATCTTATGATTGACTCTTGGATGTGATAACCATTTGATTTGGTTCTGTGATGCAGAGGAAAAAAATCTCTCAAAGATGTGCATGTTCTAATTCTTGTTTGATAGACATAACTGTGGCCCCAAAGATGTCCACGTGTTAATCCTAATCCCATGTAGTAGACAGAATAATGTACCCAGAGATGTCCACATCTCAACCCCCAGGTGGGAGAGAGAATAATGTCCCCAGAGGTGTCCACACCCTAATTCCATGTGGTAGACAGAATAATGTCCCCAAAGATGTCCACGCCCTAATCCCATGTGGTAGACAGAATAATGTCCCCAAAGACGTCCACATCCTAGTCTCACGTGGTGGAAAGAATAGTGTCCCCAAAGATTTCCACATCCTAAGCCCATGTGGTAGACAGAATAATGTCCCCAAAGATGTCCACATCCTAATCCCATGTAGTGGACAGAATAGTGACCCCAATAATGTCCACGTCCTAATACCCACATGGCAGTCAGAATGATATCTGCACATATGTCTACATTATAATCCCTCACATCTGTCACTATGTTACTTTATGAAAGAAAAGAGACTTTTCCTATGTGAGACGGTTAAGAAGTTTGAGGTGTTCTCCACCTCTATCCAGGTTAATACAAAAGATGTGAAGTCCCCATCTATTTTTGTGGCTGAAAAGTATTCTATGGTATACGTATACCACAGTTTATGAATCCATTCATGAATTGATGGGCACTGGGGTTGATGCCCTATCTTGGCACAATGTAAGGATATCATGTCACACCTCTTGGGTGCAGGGCGCAACTACCACAGAGACCTTAGCTAACAAATGCAAACATTGTAATGTAATCCTTTGTACCTGTGTAATAATCTGAAATTAATATATATGTACATACATACAAATTAAGACCTTTCATATGGTGAAATGGATATTTTGGGTCCATCAAGACCTTTATGATGGTGAGATGGATATTTTGGATAATTGGTCCCTAATTCTGCACAAGAGTCCTTACCAAGGGACGTAAAAAAAGTCATAGTGAGGCAGTATGAGAAGGAATCAGTGTGATGTTACCAGATTTGATAATGGGGGAATGGGCTGTGAGCCAAGGAATGTGGCATCTTTTAGGAGGGAGAAGAGAGAAGGAAACAGATTCTCTCCCACAGCCTCCAAAAGGCAATGATCCACCTCACACTTTGATTTTAACCCCCATGGGCTCCATGTCTGACTTCGGACCTTCAGAACTATAAGGCAATAAATTTTGCATTATTTGAAGCCCTCATATATCTCTATCTCCATCTCTACCTATCTCTATCAGCAGCTATTTATTTCAGCACCCATAGAAAGCTACTATTCATACCAATAAAGGACAAACGTCCTTCCTATTCTAAAACAGTGACCCCTGTGGCCTGTGTGTGTGTTCACTGTCGTGTTCACCTGTCTTTCTCTGTCACACATCTTAGTACAAAATATTTGAAATAATTAACACAACAGGCTGTGATAAAATAATTAACACATCCAGGTTTTCCTGAGGGCTCCATACATGCCAACTGTAACTCAGTCCTTCTAATGTGGCTGTTAATTTTAAGCTTCTAAGAAATTTTTAGGGCAGGGATATCATGATTCCTAATATATGGGTTGGAAAACAGGTATAGGAGGTTGGAAAATGACACCGGAACAGACAAAATTTGAACGTAGGGAGTGTCCTTCAAACATGGAAGTTCTAACCACCTCTCAACTAGGTCACCTGGGATGACGAGGTTGACATGGGTTGTATTATCCAATTACCATCTATTATCACATTTGCAAACATTACTGACAATCTATCTTCATGACCAAAGGCAGTGGGAGTGTCTTCTTGGGATAATGAGTTAAAAGCATATGGCAGGGCATGGCACCTAAGGTGACCCAGAGAGAAAAGGGTGGGCTCAGATGCAAACTTGGCCTGTGTGTCCACTTCCAGTTCTTTCCCCCCAAAGACTGCGGAATCTGTAAGATTCAATGGAACATTTTCCTATTTCTGTTCACCGATTCATGCAAGAAAAAGAATTTCTTCATGCAGACTCCTTGGAGTAGAATTCCGATTACAGGGGCTCTGTAGACTCTTCACATCGTAGCAGGAGGCTGTTAACAATTAGAGTAAACTACTGGATTGTTTGAACCCAGAGGTAATAACAGCTTTGCATATAAGTAGAGAGAGATCTCATTGCCTCCCAGTTAAGGGAAACGTCTTACAAAGTTGAGGGACTAGATAAATTTTCCAAAACCAGTGTTAACCACCCTTTCTCCCTGAGAATTATAAATGGCTCAAATTACCTTATACATTTTGAAAAATTTTGTTTTTTTGGAGTTGTTTTGCCAGACCATTGGGCATAAAGCTTATGTAAATAATTACTATTATCTAATATGTGTAGTTGTATATGTTTGTAAGTGATTATTTTGTTATCTGGCAGTTTATTCTGTTAATAACTTTGTATAGAATATTTAACTCTTTAACATAACTCCTACCAGGTGGCTATTTTTTTTTCTGTTTTACAGATAATAAAATTAAAGTCCAGACAACTTCAACAGATATTGTAAAAAAAATTACATATCTTTATGTGCCTGAGTACTGACATTTGTTCAAAATTATATAACTTCAAATCCCATTTCTCAATTAGTATGTTGTAAAAAATATTGAATGCTTGGTGAACTTGGTTTTGTATCAAAATTCTGAATTCAGCATTCCCTCTGCTAAAAAATAAAATAAAGTTTCACTTTGAAAAGTACATAACAGGGCAGTGCCTGTGGCTCAAAGGAATAGGGTGCTGGCCCCATATACCAAAGGTGGCAGGTTCAAACCTGGCCCTGGCCCAAAATCTGCCAAAAAAAAAAAAGTACATAGCAAATGAACATGTGCATGGTTACTTCAGTTAGGTTATTTTATTTTTTATTTTTTATTTTTTTGCTGGGGGCTGCGTTTGAACCCGCCACCTCTGGCATCTGGGGCCAGCGCCCTAACCTTGTGAGCCACAGGCACTGCCCCAGTTAGGTTATTTTACATGTAAAATGCCATGTGCCATAACTTTTATTTGTATCTTTTGTGATATAGACTGCATTATTCCTGCTTTGTTATTCTTGTGCATGATCGAATTAAGAGTAGCAAGTTTGTGAAAATTTGTGAGCTATTAATGATCATTTTTTATTTTCATTTAGCAAAATATAGTGGGGAAATCTCAGGCTCTGTAAAAATAGATTGCTGGCCTTTTTTTTTTTTTTGGCCTTATTCTCTCATATAGTTTTACCATTTTATTCACTTATAACCTTGTGGCTTGATTAAATTAAAAAGTGTTTATATTCATCTCATGCAAACTTCATGAGTTTAAAGTCAATGTTCTAATATTGTTCTACTTGAGTGACTTTTGAGCCAATTATCCTAATGGATTTTCATGTGTAGAATATCTTATTGTATAATAAACTCAGGAACTTCGCTCTCTCTCTCTTTCTCTCTGTCTTGCTTTTCCGTCAGTATTTGTTCGTTCTCCTTCTGTTAAAAGTGACAGAAAAAAAATTAAACCAGCTTGACCAAAAATGGAAGCAAATTAGCTTTGGCTCATTTGGGTTTCCCTGAGACATATGTGGACAGAGGGCCTTAAACGGTCCTGCCAACACAGATTCCCTCCTCATCACTCAGCTCCATTTCCTACCGTGGAGGCTCAATTCCCCACACACAAGGAGTTTCCCCGTGCAGCGGCCGCTTTAAACACATTGCTGTAAGAAAGAAAAAAAAACAAAGCATCTTCTGATTTCTTCTCCTCTCAGTCTTTCACGGAAAAATCTTGGCGTAGCGATTTTCAAAGAATGAAAAATGCATTGAAGATTACCAGGGATTCTCTTTGTAATATTGAGATTTGTAATAAGGCCCATGCATTTTGGTTTTCCTCTTAAATTCCTGGAGCAGAGCAGCTACCAAGATGGTTGTAATTTCCAGAGGAATACAGACTCTTAGGAAAGTATTTTCTTCTCATATTTGGGCCTTGACTACATTTTGTGATGCAGACTTCCTAAAACCCCTGTAATTTCTTGGGGTATCAGATGGCATTTTGCTCTAACAATGCAATTGTTGTTTGATTGTGAATAAAGGATGGTCACATGAACGATCAAGCCAGGATTAGAAGCTTAAGACTCTTGTTTTTATAATTTAATTTTTTATTAAAGCATAACTGTATACATTTATGGTGTACAATGTGATAATTTGATATACACTGTGGAATGCTTAAATCAAACTGATTGACATAAACATCACTTAGCTTACTTATTTTTTGTGGTAGGACATTTAAAATTTACTTTTAGGGTGCTGGCCACATACACCCAGGATGGCAGGTTTGAACGTGGCCTGGGTCAGCTAAACAACAATAACTGCAACAAAAAAATAGCCAGGCATTGTGGTGGGCGCCTGTAGTCCCAGCTACTTGGGAGGCTGAGGCAAGAGAATTCCTTACGCCCAAGAGTTGGAGGTTGCTGTGTACTGTGATGCCACATCACTCTACAGAGGGTGACATAATGAGACTCTGTCTCTACAAAAAACTGAGGGTGACATAGTGAGACTCTGTGTAAAATAATAAAAAATAATTTACTCTTAGTTATTTTGAAATATACCCTTGAGTTGTGCACATTAGGTGAGATCCCTCCAAATACCCTCCAATCACCCTCCCCTCTCCCTTCTCTCTCTTTCCCTCTGGCTAGACTCCATTTGTGTTTTATGATTCGTATGAGTGTGTAAATGTTTATGTATTGGCTTAACAATAGTATTGAGGACATTACCCTATTCTTGAGATACTTCACTAAGAAGGCTTTGTTCCAACCCCATCCAGGTAAACATAAAAGATCTGAAGTCTCCATCTTCTCTTTTTTTTTTTTTTATTAATTGATTTCTGTGTACATTGATGCAAACATGGGGTACATTGTGCTGTTTCATATACAATTTGAAACACCTTCATCAAGCTGGTTAACATAACTTTCATATCATTTGGTTAATCATTGTATC
>CAUYQV010154704.1:0-27528 GCA_963574575.1 Galagoides demidoff | reverse complement strand
TTTTTTTTTTTTTGAGATAGAGCCTCAAGCTATCCCCCTGGGTAGAGTGCCATGGCATCACAGCTCATAGCAACCTCCAACTCCTGGGCTCAAGCGAGTCTCCTGCCTCAGCCTCCCAAGTAGCTGGGACCACAGGCGCCTGCCACAACGCCCGGCCATGGTATTTGATTTTTAACTAAGCAGTTGTTCAAAAAAATATATTTTAAAGTAGAGATGTCTGTCTAGGAAATCTATATATATGAAAAGAGTTGTTGGCTTCCTTTCTCTATTTTGTCTAGACATACAAAAAATTCTACATGGACATTCATAAGATTTGTTGAAATTGGGTTTGCTGATTACATGGTAGAAGTGAACTCCTAGAAAGTAACAAGGACCACCAATTACAAAAGGCAATTAGCAAATGAACTGCTTTTCCTGTTTAGATGGTCAGAAATGACATTGATTTATTGGTTTGATGGTAGGTGGAATTAGTATTTGTTAAATGTTTTTATAATCAAGATAAGTGCTTCTCAACAAAACAGTCGATCTTATTTCATGAATGTTATGTAAGTTTTCCCTAGGCTAAAATTAAACATAATTTACCAAAGCCATTTTGGCTTAGTAAACATAATGTTAAGCAGTATTATTTATATCTAACTTTATTTATAATGCTATTTTGCAAAAATGATCCTCATGTAAAGAAGAAAACTGTAGATTTTTCTAAGTTAGAACCTCAGAATACCTAACTTTAAATAGAGATGAGAACATATTTTGCAAAAGTAAATTTTCAGCAGGAAACTTTGAGAGTGGTTATACAATGCCTTCAATGGTTTTTTTGGTGCTGCAAAAAATTTTAAAAAAAGTAAGTCACTCTTCTGCTTAATACATAGGATTGGCTTGGCCCATAGATAGATCATGGGCACTAAAATTATCTCCTCCACCTGTCTGCACGAGATCTGAAATTCTTTCCTTAACCAAAGAACTTGAACATTTTCAAAAGAAGTATAATGAATGTCTAGCTCATATTTGCAGAAAGTGAGCCAACATGTTTTGAAGAATTCACGCACAGAAAACACTTTGATCATCTAGTTGAAGAGTGTAAGTCAGTGTGATGACCATTTACCTAGGTAATAGCATAATACACCTGCTAAAAATTACCTACTCGTTTCGGACCATGACACATTGCCAAAATTCAGATAGACAATAAGAGGCAGCAGAGCCAAGGATGGATGGGAATAGGAGATAGTTTAGGCCACTTTCATATATATGATAAAGCATGAGTGATTTTCTACAGAAATCTTTGGATTATGAAATCCTCCCTCACTTATGGTGGTTAGTCACTGTCCACACATGGTTCTATGATTGTGTCCTCTTACAAGGAGAGTTCAGCTTTACTAAGTCAAAGCCCAGGAAAGCACCACTGAAACTAGATAAAAGAACATTGTCACAATGATCCAAATATACATACAGAAAAATGTCTGTGCTTCAAGCTTTCCATCAGAAAACTACACAAACAGAAGGAAATGTTTCATTCCCAAACATTCCATATTCTCTTACTGACTCTGTAGAGTCATGTCAGGTTAGTTGACATGGAAAATGAAGTTAAAGTACACAATGAGTTATGGTAATTTCTCTGAAAAAATTCTTACACAATAAGTTCAGACAGTCTAATTTCCACATTTTTTTTTTTTTTTTGGCCAGGGCTGGGTTTGAACCCTCCACCTCCAGCATATGGGGCCAGCGCCCTACTCCTTTGAGCCACAGGCGCTACTCTAATTTCCACATTTAGAATAAATTTCTGTTGCTAATTATTTTTCTAATTGAATGGTCGATACTCATTTTTTCCTTACTCTGTTCTTTTTACAGTATTTTAGATCATTGCTCATATTGAACAAACTAGAATTGATAATGAAATTTGAGGAACAAAATGGAGACATTTACTTGTTGACACTGGTGGTACCTGTTAATCTTTTTTGATTTGGTTCTCCAATTTGAGATACTGTTGGATTTTAAGGCAGATGTCTGAGTCCTAAAATGAGGTTTCAGGCAACTGCCAGGTGCTTGGTTCTTAAGGCAAGTGTGAAACCAAGTTTATTGCAAAAGAGAAAGATAGGTTTACCAAGTAAGAGCAAGATTCAGGCTTACAGAGCAAGACATATTCACCACAGACAGCAAACAGTCTTCATTGTCAAAGGAAAAGGCTTTGAATATGGCCTGGGGTCTCTAATATTGCCAGAGTTGGGCCTACCTGGGTGGGGCCTACCCACCTTGTGGTTCAGAGCTCATCTTGGAATCAGAGTCTTACTGCACCTGCAGATTTCTGATGAGCCTCTTTGAGGGCCCACAGGGAGGGGATGTGAATAGTGATGTATAGTTAGCTAATAGCATGGTAATTAACAGTAAGGATGTTCTAGGTCAACCTTAAGTTTACCTGTGAGGCTATCATATGGACCAGAGAGTCTTCTCCAACTTTTTGTAGTTGGCACACTGATTGGTAGAGTGGTGGAGGGTCCCTCCTCCTTGCGTGTGAGTAATCACTTGGGACAGAATTAAGGTGGGCAGCGCAGAGATGGGAGCCTGTCCTACCCATGTTCTTTTCCCTGGGAGGGCCAGATTTCTAACTAACTGCCTAAGAATACCAATTCTAAAATGATGAGAATTCTTAGTCATTGTGGAAGATTTCACACCTTTAGTATTATAGACTCACTGTTGTTCTCTTGGAAATAGTCAGTGGTACAAATCTGACTGCCAGGCTTCCATTAATATTTACATTTTTTTCTGTCAGTAGTAACTCAGATGGATTTAGATGTCCATCCCTTTCTGTGATGCTGTATTAATAGGCTTTCTTTCTGGTGGGTAGTTCTTGCATGTAAGTTCCCTTTCTGTCTCACTACTCGGTCTGTTTTGCAACATCATCACTTTGGCTTGACCTTCAGGTCATCCCAGAAGCTTGTTGCAGAGAAATTGAGTAATTTTGTTGACTTCTACTCCATGATTAATTTATTCATCCTTCAGTTCTTTACTTGCTGAATGGCTACTGTCCCAGACACTCTTCTCAGAGCTGGAATATAGAAACAACTGAACATACCAGAAATTCAACTGCCATTCTGTGGTGAGAGACACACAATAAACAAATGAGTAAGTAAACTTCATAGTGTGTCAGAGAATAAGTGCTGGGGAGAGAATAAAGGCAAGAACAGAGGAAGGGTACCGGGGTGACCATATTCAATGGTCAGAGAATGTATCAGAGACAGGGCGACAACTTAAGCAAAGCCTGGGAAGAAGTGACGGAAAAGAACGTGCAGGTTTCTAGGGGAAGAAGTTTCTATACCCAAGGAACTAGTGTGGAAGCGCAGAGACAGGAGTGTGCCTGGTGTGTTCAAGGAGCAGCAAGAAGCACTTAGCATGAGTAACTTGAATGATGAATTTTCTCCCTACTAAGAGAGACCAGTAATGGAGGATAGAAATGAAGGTGGGGATGGACATCAGAATTTCAAGTTGGCATGTTTTCATTTTGAGATATAAATCCAAATGGAGATTTCAAGTGTTAATTTACAAATATTCATCTGTAGTTCAAGGAGCTGTTTGGCTGGAGATGTAGATTTGGGAGACCTTAGGGAGTGTGTATGTGTGTGTCTATGTATGTATGTGTGCATATATGTGTATTTATGTGTATGTATGTATGTATGTATATGTGTGTATGTTCATGTACCTGTATGTATGTGTCTTGATGTGTATGTATATGTATGTGTATGTTTATGTGTATGTATATGTGTGTATTTATGTCGATGTGTATGTGTGTATTTGTGTGTATATGTGTGTATTTATGTGTGTGTATATGTATATGTGTATTTATGTGTGTATTGATATATGTATATATGTGCATTTTTGTGTTTATGTGTGTATTTATGTGTATGGGTGTATTTCTATATGTATATGTGTGTATTTATGTGGTGTGTATATGTGTATACTTATGTGTGTGTTTTGTCTGTGTATATATTTATGTATATGTACATGTGTATTTATGTGTGTGTATATGTGTGCATTTATGTATATGTGTGTGTATGTATGTGTGTATTTATGTGTATGTGTGTATATTTGTATGTGTGCATTTATGTGTGTGTATGTGTGTATTTATGTGTACATATATATGTATATTTATGTGTGTATATTTATATGTAGGTATATGTGTTTTGAGGCCATGTCTAATGTCTAATGTCTAATGACTGAGAATCATTTTTTATGCACATTAGGTAGTTTCCAATTCTTCTATTGCCAGAAAGTTGAGGGAACTCAAATAAAGCTCTTACCCAAAATATTATTAAAAATAATTTGAAATGATGGATCATTTAATTTGGGGGTCTATAATTTGAAAGGTGATCAGGAACCAAGTGATATTTTAATAAAGAAATCTGTCCTTTTCCCATCTTAGTGGATGGGGTCCCTCAGGGAGCACACGTATAGAAAATCAGATTACGAGGCTACAGCTAGAGGTTAGGTTGATGTGTTTTGAAGATTGTCTGCTGGGTTTTCTCCTGATTGTTTTTTTTATTATTTTGTCAATGCAACTGGAGCAGGTCATCACCTGAAAGTTAAGAAAGAGGAAAAATTATAGGGGTTTGAAGAAAGAGTAGAAACTGTGAAACACCGGTCCTTTAGGAGAGGGAGAGACTAAATGCAGGGTTGCCAGAGGTTAAATGATCACAGTTGTTCAAAGCGATGCTGTATAACCACAGCTGGCTGCTCCTCCAGTTATGCTCAGGCTTTGGGGAGGTTATTATTTACTTGTTTTATTTATTTATTTGCTTTTTCCTCTATCCACAAATACAGATGTAGAGTAGGCAAAGAATTAGATTTATCAAGACTCAACATTACTAACCAAGTAAGACATGAGGAGAAAGTTGGGAGTGATGAAATGTTGACCCCAAATTGAATTGGGGTGAGGAGGAAGGCCAGGGCACAGGCAGGTGATGAACCAAGGAATGAGGCATCATCCGTCTGGGTGGTGTCCAATATTAAACTTGCCTCTGCCCCTCCTTCTTCCCTGCCTCCCCCATCTTTATTTTGGTTTTGTTTTTCCGTTTGCCTTCCATTTTTTCCCATATATATATAGGGTTTTGAACAAGTTAGTAATGGCTGTACTGTATCCCAATGTCCTCATCTTTTAAACAGAACCCACCTCACTATATTGATGTGAAAAAAGGAAGAATTTTTTTTTTTTTGACACAGAGCCTTGAGCTGTCACCCTCAGTAGAGTGCTGTGACGTCACAGCTCACAGCAACCTCAAACTCTTGGGCTTAAGCAATTCTCTTGCCTCAGCCTCCCAAGTAGCTGGGACTACAGGCACCTGCCACAACGCCCAGTTGCAGTTGTCATTGTTGCTTAGCTGGCCCAGGCAGTATTAGAACCTGAAAGCCTCAGTGTATGTAGCTGTTGCTATAACCACTGAGCTATGGGAACTGCTGAAAATAAATAAATTTTAATGTGAGGAATTATCAACCCCCAGAGACACATAACGGATGACAAAGCAATCCTGTCCCATTCCCTTCCTGAGCTATGTGTTCATCTCCTGAAACTGTGACTGTAGCCACAAGTAGTTGTAAATTAACCTGGTATGACACCAGACACTACATCCCATAACCGATAGCTTAACAATATATAGCCAATCACTAATCAATGTCTTCTGTAAACCAATGAGAATGCCTGACAAACAGCTCTGCACTGCACCTACCCATCGGTGTCCTCCTTCCCTCCCTCCCTCCATCCCTTTCTCTCTCTCTCTCTTTCTTTCCTTCATTCATTCTCTCTTTTTTCTTGTTCCTGTCTTTTATCTCCCTCCCTTCCTCCTATCCTCCCTCCCTCCCTCTTTCTTTTCTTTTCTTTTTTCTTTCTTTCTTTCCTTCTTTCCTTCTTTCCTTCTTTCCTTCTCTCTCCTCTCTCTCTCTCTCTCTCTCCTTTCTTTCCTTTAAAAACCTGCTTTTCCAAAAGCCAAACAGAGCTTTTACACAGTTACTTGTGTCTGAGTCTTCCAGGAAGTTGTCTTTACTTTGACTCAATATTTTGTGCCTCACCTTCCTTTTAGGTTGGAAGTGTGAGCTAAAAGGAACTCTTACGATTCCCCCTCAGCACTGACTGACTGGCTTCCCTCTTAGCCAAGAGGATCCCTAAACTGAGTTGCTGGCCAAGAGAAAGGGGATCAGACAGGTTTCATCCCAACCTCTTCCCTTCTTAGAGACAACTCTGTGACTTCCTAACAGGCCTAAGGCTATGCAAGACCTACCTGCAAGTCCTCAATATCCATCACAAACCGCTGAGTCAGTCTGGTACTTAATCTCTAATTAACAGACCTTTTATCTTAAGCATTCCTTTTCACAGACTCCTGGTCTTTTAGACCAAGCCTAACTCTTTCAGCCAAAGAATTTTTAAACCCACCCTAAAAAAGTACCACCTTTTTTGACTAAACCAAAGTGTTTTTCCAGGTATTGATTTACAGCCTCATCTGTAATTCCTGTCTCCCTAAAGTGTACACAACCGAGAACTGTATCCCCTCCACTGCTTACTCAAGGCTTCTTGGGTGTGGCTCTGGGTCATGGACCTCGAATTTGTCTCAGAATGTACCTCTTTAAATTATTTTACAGAGTATGGTTTCTTTTCTGTTGGCGGCAGTTGTGAAGATAAATTATTTTGTATGCATTGAGAGAAGATACCCGAGAAGGGTGAGGTCTAGGAGAACAGGTCTTCTCAAGGAGACTACAAGGATACATCTACAGGGTCCTCTCCATGGTGACTCAGCTCTCAGGAATTTGTAGACTTGACTTCCTGGAACTTCTGTGAAATCCTATAGTTCTGTGGGGGCTGGAACAGCATCTCCAGCTTGATTCAAACTGACCAATGAGAAAGGTACCTGTAGGTGGGATGTTTTGACTGGAGATAAAAAGGGAAAGACCAAGGCAGTCCGGGAGCACAGCCAAATTATTCTATGCTGTAAGCCCCACCGTATGAACCAAAGCCCTTCCTCTTGTAGGTGTTTGGGTGCTGTTTCTCTCCGTTGGGCACCAGTTTAAGCTACTTGGAAGGGTATTTGGCACCCAGTAAGCATTCTACAAATGTCAACTCTTACTACTACCATCCCTCTGTACTGTCTTTCCTTTTGAACGTTAGTTAAAGTTCTGCTATGTCCCAATACTATGGGAGAAGTCCAGGAGATACAAAAATGAATATCACAGGCCCCCTACCCTTCCAGGAACTCATAAAACGTCAATACTAGGAGAAGTCACTGCAGGGGGCTCTGGGGCCACACTAAAACAGACACTGGATGATGCCCGAGCTGTTTCTGTGAAGGAGAATGAATTAGACAAAGCAGGGTGTTTGATGGGAACAGGAAGGAAATTCCAGGAGAAGACATGGGTGGTATCTTAAGTAATGATTCTTAAAACAACACAGGAATTCACATGTATCCTCCCATGGGCTGATTTTGTTCTCTAAAAGACACATAAGTTCTGGCGTTCTTATGCATGAATGCCACACAATTCAGAATCAGTACTGATTCACATATGACTAAGGGCTTCTTACTGGTAACCTACCAGTCAGTTACTAAATGTCAAGGAATTTTACAGTCTATATTAGAATT
Organism: Galagoides demidoff; assembly: GCA_963574575.1. Classification (NCBI taxonomy): domain Eukaryota; kingdom Metazoa; phylum Chordata; class Mammalia; order Primates; family Galagidae; genus Galagoides; species Galagoides demidoff. Next base: position 19,918 of record CAUYQV010154704.1, on the reverse strand, counting down.
ATCTTATTTCAAAGAGTTTTCTGAGGACTTTAATACAGTGTCATACTCAGAAATCTGGCTTTCACTATAAGCAGGTAGATAGGATATATCTTTAAAAATTCAGAAAAGAAAGTACTTTATCAGTGCATCATAGTGTGTTGCATACTCTTGCCAACATTTATATTGGAGTGGCTTTATCAGTATCAATTTTGTTGCAAGTTGTTCAAATAATCCTACAGCATACAACACTTATTCATAGGTTTTGAGATTATGCCTTTATAATAAGAAAAACTTAAGCATTTTATGCATGAAAATTTAATATAGATCATTTCTTTCACTGAAGTAGATGCATACTTCACTTTCCAAAAATTCTCTGTAATCGGCTTTTTCTTTGTCCTATTCTTCTACCTTTCAATGAATATTGCTCAAAACATTTATTACTTATTATCAAAATAAGTTGTAATTTTAAAAATTGGGTAATTTCTTAAATTATAAAGTATTTGTAATAATATTGTCGCAGGAAGATAAGGCCCAATGGAGAGAAAGAGAGCCCAAACACCATGTTTATAAAAGGAAGGGTTTTATTTCAGCAGGTGGAGCTTACAGCATAGAAGAATTGGAGATGGCTGTGCTCCCCGACTGGCTTGGTCTTCCCTTTTTATCTCCAGTCAAAAAGTTCTAACCTACAGGTACCTTTCTCATTGGTCAGTTGAATCAAGTGGGAAGTGCTGTTCCAGCCCTCACAGAACTACCGGATTTCACAGAAGTCGAAATTTGCAAATTCCATGAAAGTCTACAAATTCCCTATAGCTGAGTCCCCCTAGAGAGGACCCTGCAGGTGTAAGCTTGTGGTCTCCTTGAGAAGACCTGTTCTCTTAGACCTCACCCTTCTCAGGTATCTTCTCTCAATACAGGAATCAATTCCAAGACCTATTTTTCACTTCAAAAAGACACCCTTTACTTTGACTATGGTAATCATTTGGCAGTATATACATAGATCAAAACATTATATTGTACAGCGTAAACATATGCAACTTTCGTCAATTACACCACAATAAAGTGAGAAAAAATAAATTACAAAAATAATAATGTAGGAATTGTGTACAATTCAAACTATTTTCTTGTTGGGCAAATAATAACCTGTTTATGCGTGTCATTAGCAAAAACTTTTCCATAAATGTGACTATTACTTCTTATCAAAATCTTTATATTGTTACAACTTGGAGTTTACAGAGGTTTCTTTGATATTTGTGGTCTTGGCCCTTAAGGTAGACAGAATGTCCTCTAATGATGTGGATGTCCCAATGCTGTAGTCACAAACTGTGACTGTGTTACCTACCCATCATGGTAAAGGGGACTTTGCAGATCTTGATGTGGGATGTTGTACTGCACTTACGTGCATGTGCAGTGTACGTACAAAGACCTCATGAAGGAAAGAAGGAGGCAGGAAGAAAGAGTTAGAGGCCAACAAGGAGATGAGACAAAGAAGGGAAGTAGTTAGAGAAAGGGAAAATTAAAGACTTTACAGTGTTGACTTTGGAGATGGAGAAAGAGGCCACGAGCCAAGGAATGCGGGAAGCCTGAGGACGGAAAGGTCAGGAAAACGGTCTGCTTTAGAGCCTGCAGAAGGAATGCAACTTACAAACAACCTGTTTTGGGGAATTTTGACCTCCAAGACTGGTGTTGCTTTAAGCCAGCCTGTTTGTGGTAATTTAGGGGTAATATTTTGCAGCCATACAGGAAACTATCCTCTATTAGAGTACGGCAATCACTAAATAATGGAGAGCTACTGATTTAGAAAATGACTATGACAGGCCTATTTAAAAGATGCCTTTTAAATAGGACCTTTCTATGGAAATAAATAGCAATTAAAGACCCAAATTAACCCGTCTCAGGGGCTCGGCAATGATCTGCTCAGTCTGGGAATCTGTGGGAGATGAAATCAGGTCTAATTTTACTCTTTTATTCTTCAAATATAGTAAACACATTGCAGAGACATAAGAAATCATAAGTTAATTGAGTTAATGAACATTTATCAAGTTATTCTGGCTGCTCAGACACTCCTTAGCATTCCCTCTGCTGCCTTGAGAACAACCGAACGGAACCAGGAGAGCTGAGAACCTGATCCCAATCATTCCTGAGTATGTTTTCTCTGAATACATGAACTCTCAATCCAAACACACGTGGTTATTAATTAGATTGCATTATCAATGCATTTAGTGCTTTCTAAAAGTTGTTGCTCAGATTTACTGTTTTTTTTTTAATAGTTTATAAACAAGAAATATAGATGGAGAACCATTGAGCGGGTTATTCTGGTAGAAGGTAAAAAGTCCTACTCTGTAAAAGGTGATCAGAGGACACTGGTGAAGTAAGCATGGTGAGGTGTGGGTATGAATCACTCCCAGGGCAGTCCTGTATTCCCCAGCAGTGCTCTCATGGATGCAAACCAATAGATGCCTTTAAAACATCATCAACCTTCGTTCCTTACTTAAAGAATACTGCTTTGGTTTGAAATTTTAATAGTTTTGAGGTTCAGAAACTTCTAAACACTGCAAGTAGCTGGGCTGCCTGGCCATTCATCACATAGTAATGGAAATAGCCCTCGATAACCTGCTCCAAACACTTCTATAAACACATTTTTTAAATCTTTTAAAGTCTCTCCTAGCTGCTTTTCCCAGGTTGAATATTTCAAAGCACACTAGAGCAACATGTTTTACTTAGGAAGATGGAGCTCAATGTACTTTTAGTGCAGAATGCACTGAGAGTGGCATTACTCTTTTACCTACATTACTTTTTCACACACGGTAATAAGACTTCCTGAACGATGTGTTCTAGGAAGTTATTGCTCAATAAAAAAGTTCTGGGTAACCGACTTACTAGATTTAACTGTTGCCTTGGTCACGCAGCAGTTCTGATCTGAACCCAAGCTTATCTTGTAACAGAAGCTGGAGCTGCATCTGCCAGTGAGACTTGGCTTTAGCTTTTTCTGGTTCCTCTGCTGCGTGTGGCTGTGTGTGCTTTGCTGTCTGTTTCTGTTTTCTTTCTTTTTCCAAAAGAAAGAGTGATGCAATTTACTTGTAGGAAACACAAGCTGTAACAGTGGTGTATTATCGCAATAATAATAATAATAATAATTTTTTATGAAATCATCTCCAAATTAGCAGCTCAAAACAGTAATTATGTGTTGCTCACACATGTTCAGGTCACCTAAGAATTGGCTGATCTAGGGTGGGCTTGACTGGACGTAGTTGAAAGCTAATGAAGTGGGGACCAGGTCTGCTTCACGTGTCTCTTATCCTCAGTGGACCGCAAGAATAGCCAAGATGTGTTTCTAAATAGAAGTTGAGGAATCCAAGAAGGCAAACCCCACCACTCAAGTATATTTCAAACATTTGGTTGTATCGTATGCCTTAACGATGCTGGCACTCCTCTGCCCAACACATGCTACATACCCAAGCTCAACATTCATACCATATCGATGGCATGACTGTGCCCACAGTCGCAGGGGTAGGAAGGACAATATCGATTTTGTGGCTCATGCCTATAGCAGGAGTAGGAAGGACAATATTGATTTTGTGGCTCATGCCTATAGCTCTCTGAGAGGCAGAGATGGGAGGATTGCCTGAGGTGGGGAGTTGATGACCAGCCTGTAGGACAGTGTGAGACTGTGTCTCAAAACAAAGCAGAACAAAATGATAATCTAAAGTATTACTGTAAAGACTCTGAGAAACTCAAGCCATGTATATATAGCTCAAAAGACCAAATAGAAAGCTGAAGAAACAGGTTTATAAAAGATCCAGGGGTCTATGTAAGAAGAATCACAAGAGTGTCTCTGCAGGTTTTGTCCCCCTAGCGAAGGAGCACCCCTGATTTTCAGTTCTGTGTGACTCTGATCAAGTTTCTGAAATCTCCAAGAAAGTACATCTGTTTGTCTTAGGTGCTTCCTGAGCCTGCTCTCTAAGTTGGCTCATCAGGGCCTGGTAATATGAATCCCAGCTCATTTTCATTTTATCTTTCCTATTTGCCATTTAAGTTAAAGTGTCAGCTTCACGTTAAGGGGGTAGCCTTGACATTTGTAGAACTGGCTGTCAGTTTAGTAAAGAGCTACTATACAAGTAGATCTCAGCTGTTTATATCCAGTGAGAGAGAGAATATTTCTGTCATACCATTCTGGGCCTAAGTCTTCAGTAAATCTAAAGGGTGGTGAATCCATGGAATTGAAAATGATTATTGATGTGTGTTAATTAGAGACTGTCGAGCTGGTGATGATGGTGATTTTTTCTTGAATCCTGTTTGCTGCATTGGTCAGGAAACTACCCAAATGAGTATCTGAATATCTTTTAGGAGGGGCACAAGGGAAAGTATATGCAAGCAGAAACTAAAGTCAACAATACACAGCAAATAGCATCACAAGTTTGGAATTTATTGCAATCATTACTGTCACTCAGAGATCTATGCAAAGAATGTTTTATAAAAAAATGCTACAAAGAAGACATGAGAGTGTAATTCCAAATATTGATAAAGAAACAGAAAATAACATTGAGTAACCCGCCAGAGTTCCTTATACCTAAATGGTATTTACCAATATTAAAATATTCACATTATTTAAGTGTATAGATATATAAACATACACATATAACATGTCAACTATGATACTTTATTTTGCTTTCAATAAGACTGATTTGAGCTTTTCATCGTAAAATATATAATCTACAGAAAATATGCAGCATATAATGCATTATAGCAAAACAATGTATCGTTCTTACTCAATTTCTGACTTTGAATGTTTTAGAAAGTAGCTTTTGACAACAGAAAAATAATTGTAATTATCAATGTTTTACTTTTTTCATTTAGGTTTTTGGGTGACAATCAAATATTTAAGCATTTTTACATAATAAAAAACTGCATTTCACTATTAATACTTTAGAATGTACAAATTGAAATAGTGATAGGAATAGACAATAGAAAAATGCAGATCGGAAAAGAACAAAAAGGAAACAGAACATCTTCAAAAGAGCAGCCTGCTTACAATTTTATAAACCCAGTGCTCGTGGGAGTGGGCAGAATCTCCTGGAACCTGGGGTATTTGAAACACGCAAATGAGGCAGAACATCCTCCTTATTTAAAACAAGTTTACTGATCAAAACAAGATAAATGAGCAAGGGAGATTTTCTCCATCAAGTCCATAGTTTAAACAGGTCTGATGAAATCCCCACAACTTCATGTTCCTTGGTAAGTGGCAATCCGTGATGAGAATAAAGAAGAATTATTTCTGTCAAATTCACAAATCAGAAGAAAAAATTTCTGTCTTAGCTCTTCTATTAGAGAATAAAGCAAAGTATATTTGTAAAAGGAGCAGACTGAAAGACAAAGACAAAGGTCTCCAGAGCATTAAATATGTTTTTCAAAGTATGATCCTGGAGAATGACTGTCATGTCCTTTTGATAGCAAGAGAGTATTTTCAGCAGCACAATTTGATTCAAATTAATGCCTATGATTTTTTTCACGGGATATACATGGTAGAATATTTGGCATTCAATTTGAGATTAGTTTGCTTACAAATGAGGATGCAACATCCTAAACAACATATTAACAAGTTGAATTAAAAATTATTATTCAAATAATATACTTTGGTCAAAATTAAATCCAATTTAGATTTGGCATGATCTGTTTTTTGACATTATCTTCTATTTTTATTTATAAAAATAAATAGTCTCTATTTTTTGAGACTTAGGAAAACGTTAAAAAAAAAGCATATATTCAATTCAACTTATTTGTACCAGGGACAAAAACTATATTGAAAAGCTAATATTTATTGTAAGTATTATTGAATTTCCAGAAGAAAATAATAAAGATGATTTCATTGGTATTTACTTGCTGTAAAAAGTATGCGTTCTGACTAAGGAAGACAAAGATAATTTTCAACATTGATTCATGAGTTTTCCATGCTTATTAAAATGACGCTAATATGCTTGACAATTAAAAATGTATACAAGCTAGATCTGTGCCAAAAGTCAAAAATATGTATAGCAGATAGAATTTGACATAGCCAAATATACCAAGAGCAATGGCATTTTTCCAAAAATTGGGGGAGTTTTGTTTGTTTGGGGGGGCTTGGGGGTTTTGGTTTTTGTTTTTGAAAAATCTTCCCAGAGGTCAAACGAACAACTTAATTTGCAAAAAGAAATTTAAACTATTGACCTTATAAACATACCTGGACACATGATAATAATGCCTATTAAATACTGCAAAGCAATTTGATTTGATTAGGCAAGATGCTACGAGATAATAGATGTTAGAGAAGAGTAAAGATATACTAATTGTAGACCCTCAAGTAAAGAGTGACTGTGATCTTGGGTGAAAGTTTGAATTAATATTAAATATGTACCACTAAGTTACTTGTAATGAACCGCTGCTTGGTACCAGGAAGGTTAACAGAAGCTTAACAAACAAATCTGAATTTGACTATTTCACTTTCTAAAAGTTTAAAAGTATATGTATCTTTAAAATGCTGTCTGTGTTTTTAAATGAGTAGAATCTGAGAAACATATAGCAAAAACGACATTGCCACAAATATAGCGACATTGGGATAAGAAAACAAAAATGGCGTTTAGGACTACACAGGAGAAAGAATACTACCAATAATCAATTTCTACACCAACTGTTTTCTGGCCATTGTTTTTTCACAGTCTTACAGAGATAATTTTACATACCATAAAATTCACCCAATTAAAATGATCAGTTCAAGAGTTTTTAGGATAGTCAGAGACCTGGGCAACCATCACCATAATCATATTTTTAAATAACAGCCTCATTGAGATATAATTCACATACCATAAAATTCATCTTTTGAAGTGTACACTTGAGTAGTTTTTAGTGTACTTACAAGTGTGCAACCATGTCCACTATCTAATTTCAGAATATTTCTTCACCCCCAAAGGAACCCCCTTACTAATTAGCAGACATTCCCTCTTTCTCTCTTCTCCCCGCCCCTGCCCCTAGAAAACCACGAATCTATTTTCTGTCTATACGGATTTACTTAGTCTGGACACTTCATATAAATGGAAATGTGGCCTTTTGGGTCTAGGTTCTTTCACTAAACAATGTTTTCAAGTTGCATTTATGCTTAGCACAGATCAGAATTTCATTCATTTTTATAACCTAATAATATTCCATTTACGTAAAGTATATACCATATTTATTTAACTGTTCAGTGGTTGATGGACATTTGGTTTTGTTTACACTTTTAGGCTTTTATTAATTATTTTATTCTGACAAATATACATTGTCAGTTCTCTTGGATACATACCTAGGAGTGGGATTGCTGGGTCATCTGATAACTCCACTTTTAACGTTTGGGGAACTGCCAGCCTATTTTCAAAGGCAAGGCCACCATTTTATATTTCCACATGTAGTGTAGGAGAGTTCCAGTTTTTCCGTATCTGTCCTAACACTTCTTATTGTCTTTTTGCTAGAGCCATCCTGGTGTGTACAGAGTGGCATGGCACGACAGTTTTTACTCGTGTGTCTCTAACAACTAACGATTTTGAGCACCTTTTCATGTCCTTATTGGCAATTGGTATATGCTCTTTGGAGAAATATCTATTTGGATTCCATGCCCTTATTTAGTTGGGGTTATTTTTGCCTTTTTATTGTTGGCTAATATTTATTTCCATTTTAAGTTTAACATGCAGTCTTGGAATAGAAATTTTGATAAAAATTGAATAAATACTTCTGTTTTGGCTTTTGGTAATATACATTTTTAGGAGTTAAAAAGTTCAACATAGTAATGCAGTTGGATTTAACTATCACTTTTTAAAGTTGGTAAAATTATAGTAGAAATGATACCAATTTACAGAAGATATTAAATATCTAATTTAGGCACTTCTATTTTTTTTGGGGGGGGGGCAGAATTTGGCTGGGGCTGGGTTTGAACCCCCACCACCTCTTGCATATGGGGCCAGTGCCTTACTCCTTTGAGCCACAGGCGCCGCCCTAAATATCTAATTTAAATATTTAATTTTTTTGTGATCTGACAGTTTGTCAATGTAATCCATCATGTTTTACCATGATATATAAAAATCCAGAGTTCGTTGTAAAATTTAAATATGGATGACATTAACATATGAAATTTGTCTACGATTTTTGTTTTTGCTGCTTCTGTAGATCAAAATTTTTTCGAGTTGAAATTTATACCAAAAAAAAAAGTAAGCACCATAAAGTCATTTAATATGGTAATTAAAACCTATTTAACGTAATTTAATTACCATATTGTGTAATTATTTAACAGTTCATTAACTTGATTTGAAATTTTTTAAATATTTGGACATGTTCATTTGTTCCCTTCTCCTGGGAAACCTCATCACGCCTATTGCTAAAATTTGTGAATGGGGTACAGGGGTGATATTTTACAATTGGACACACCACAGTTCACTGGAAGAGGTTGAATATGAATCTCTCTCTCCTAGTCCTGGGAAGCTCAAGGTACCCATGACTATGCTGAGAAGGAGAGAGGCATGAGTATGAAGATTCAGAAAAATAAAACCGTCTAAGAAAGTGTATCCAGAGAAGAACTGTGTTTCACACTGAATCGAATAGATTAAAAGCCCTAGAATATTATTAACAAAAGTGTACAACTGGAGAAAATGTAAAACCAAACTTTAAAGGTCTGAGACTGTCAGAGACTTACAATGACCCATTGTTTGTGGGCATGGAACAGAGACACAATTCAAACAGTAAGGATGCTGTATTTTTACCTAACACACACTGCTGATGTGGCAAATAAACACAGCCAAAGATCACGGGGGCGGGGGGGGGGGGGGGGAATAATGGACTTCAGATTCTCCTGCTACAGAGTCATGCCACGATGTCATGAAGAAACTTTCCTGTCCCGTCCCATCTCCTAAAGGAGAAGGTCCTCATCACCTTTGCCTGGGGAGATTTCAAAATTGTTATGTGTCAGATTTGTGTATTTCTTCCCCTGTTCTCCAAATGCTGTATATCTGGAGAGCATGGAAAAGTTACTAATCTTTCAAGTTCATGCCTGTTCAGATCAAGGGAAATCACAAGGGGATTTGACCTGGACTATCTGCCTCATAACTGAAGAGCACAGGCTTTGAGCTTGATGCTCTCGCAAAACAAGGCTTTTGAACTGGTGTCTTTGGAGAGAGGCTGAGTATATTTTGCCCATGGGAGGTAGGTAGACTGAAATAAATATTTGGTGATCTGAAAGATAGAGAGTGGTTGTCCTTAATTCTGTTTATGAAATATTTCCAGTTTTCCCCCTCATGGGCACCTATGTTAAGTGGGCCACGGGAGTAGATTCAGCCAATGGATTTTGACAGAAGTGCGATGCCATTTCCAGGCTGAAGCTTTTCATCTCTCTGTAAGACTCTATGAGGACAAGCAATGTTTGAGACAGTGGCTGTTTCAGCAACCTGAGTCTAGGGAGAGTAACCTTAAGTTAGATTTTTGGTTGATGTCCAACAGACTGTAGATGAGGGAGAAACTATTGCTGTTGTTTTAAGCCATAAAGAGTTAGGAATCATTACTATGTTATCCTAAGACTATCCTGATCGCTGTAATGACATTAAATGCATTACTTTCTTTAATGAAAATGGAGCATTCTTTCCAAATAAAATAAATATTAGAGACATTTATTTGTTAAGCTGGCAAAGAAACATTAGGGATCATGAATATTAGATCAAATTTATTTTTGCACTGACTTGCTGGCCCTGTGACCCAGAAAGATGTGACACTTTGCCCCATGAAAAAGCAGGTGAACTTTTAAATTTGAGATTTTTTACTTCATCTGTAGTATTTACGGTTACTGCAGGTGGCACAATGATTTTAGAATAATGAAAGCTAAAGAGGCTAATTTCTCCCCAGGATACTTGGCAGTTTCTCTGAATCTCCTGCTTACTTTCTCCAAACAGCTGGAATTTAATTCTGAAAATACAGAGATACAACATTGCCCTACAGCTTTTAATTGCCAATTAAGCAGGTTCCAATTTATGAATCTATTTCTTATGTGATTACAATATGGTTTAAAAGGAGGTTTTTAAACCCTACGAAGATTGCTTCTTCATGTTTCTTACCCTAGTTGTCGGACTTAATAGGTTTTAATCTATAGCTATAAATAAATACATTTGATTATAAAACTGCTGAAAAAGTAAAATATCTGCATTTGTGCATCTCCTATCCTGTCCACATTTTGATAAGATTAAATTGAATTTATAGGCTGACATGGTAGCTCAGGCCTGTAATCCCAGCACTCTGGGAGGCTGAGGAGGGTGAATTGCCTGAGCTCATGAGTCTGAGATCAGTCTGAGCAAGAGAGAGACCCTGTTTGTAAAAACAGCTGGTAATTGTGGCAGGTGCCCACAGTCCCAGCTATTCAGGAGGCTGAGGTAAAAGAGTCACTTGAGCCTAAGAGTTTGAAGTTGCTGTGAGATATGACACCAGGGCCCTCTACCAAAGGTGACAAACTAAAACTTTGTCTCAAAAAAAAAAGAAGAAGAAAATAAATAAATTGAGTTTATAGTAATATCAAGCAGAAAAATAAAAAGACATCATTGTAAATTAATGACTAAGCAAAAAGCATAAATATCAAATACTATGCATAGGGCAAAAATATATATAAGTAGTATATGTGTGTGTGTGTGTATATATATATGTGTGTGTGTTTTATACATCAGGTTATAACCTTATACATGAAATCCTCAAATTAAAATTTTCTTTAAAAATAGCCACAGTAGACAATAGAAAAAGAAGAAATACTTCAATACCATTCTACTTAATCTGGATACAACTGATATTAAAATTGGAGAAAATATATTATTATAAAGAGGAAATTACAAACATACTTCACTTATAAATGAGGATGCAATATCCTAAACAACATATTAACAAATTGAACTAAAAATTAATGTTTAAGTGATGTACTTTGGTCCAAATTATCTTTGAAATTATATTTTACTTTTACTTATAAATATTAGTTGTCTATTTTTTGAGACTTTGGAAAACAAATGAGAAGTTAACTTATGATTCCATACTAAACCTCAGAGTCAAAGCATTCTATACTAGACATACTCTTTTTTTTTTATTATTAAATGGTAGTTGTGTACATTAATGCAATCATGGGGTACAGTGTGGTGTTTTCATATACAATTTGAAATATTTTCATCAGACTGGTTAACATAACCTTCATGTCATTTTCTTAGTTATTGTGTTAAGACGTTTATATTCTACTTTTAGAAAGAGTCACTTGTACCCTTGTAAGATAAAGCATAGACATACTCTTATTTGACAATGTGAATGTTACTTTCTTTGCATTATTATTATTATTGCTTAATATTTCGATGCAGCAATGGTCTGATTTGTTTCCTGAATGTATTTATCTTCCTTCGTTCTTTACAAGGTTTTTGTTTCTGGTCCATATCTTAAACATTGTTACTGTTATTACATTTTAAGCCTTTTTCATTTTGTGAAGGCAAAAAGTGGAAACCTAATAAACACATGTACATGTAAAACTCAAATAAAAATTAAAAAGCAATAGTATACATTTTAAGAAGAACCTGATTTTCAAAAGTGCAACAGAAGGAGGGGAGTATGTTGCCACAACCATTATTTTTACCTTTTCCATTGTTTCCTTTTTCCCTTTCCTGATAGTCCACAATTTCTTCTTTCATCATTTTCTTTTGTCTTGGACAACTTCCTTTGGCCATTCTCTTAGGATAGGTCTGCTAGCAAGACAAATTTTCTTATTTTTTCTTAGTTTTTTTCTTTTTTTAAATCCAGGAATGCCTTGATATTTTCTTCCAACATCTGACTGGCATCAGTTGATGTCATGCGGTTGTCTTTTCTCATTCAGGTTGTGGTTTTCCTGGGTTATTAATATAATGAGTGGTTGTTAGGTTAGGAAACTCTTGCTCCAACTTTAACCTTCTATTTTAGCTCGTAATCCTCATATTTATGTTTAACATGTAGGCTCTGGCCTACTTCTGAGGACTTTAGATCCAATAGCCATTCAGATGTGAACTCAATGAGCCATGACAGTCTACTTTGGAACTGCATTGCCCTCGCAGTTCTAGTCTCCTCCACTCTCCTGGTTGCTGCTGTGGCTCCTGCTCCTTTGCTCCTAGTGCTGATGTGAGTGGAAGAGAATCCTGGGTCATCTTTTGCCAGTGGTGAGGGATGGAGCAGGCGAGAGCCAGAAGATCTGAGGCTGGGTCTCCTGCAATGCTGACCGGAGGGCAGCAAGACCCTGAGCTGGCCTGTGGTGACTTTGAGACTGCTGCTTGAGGTAGATCTCGGCCAGATGGTACCCTAGGTACGGAGAAGGTGGTGGGCTCCCCATTGGGTCTTTCATGGGCTTGCTGCCTCCCACCACCATGTGGAACAGAAGGAAAAGCCTGGGAATTCACTGTGCTGTCATCCCTCAGGTCATGAACTCCCTCAGTCAGTTCACCTTCTCCGCAGCCACAAATGGATCAATAAATTGTGGTACATGTACACCATGGAATACTATGCAGCCCTAAAGAAGGATAGAGACTTTACCTCCCTCATGTTTATATGGATGGAATTGGAAAATGTCCTTCTTAGCAAAGTATCTCAAGAATGGAAGAAAAAGTATCCAATGTACACAGCTCTCTGAGTTCTTTTAACATTGCCCAGGGAATTATGTCTACAGCATTTGATCAACAGAAAGAGCAGAGCACGGGAAGGTGAGCTACAGCATCTTCCTCCCCTACTGAAAGTCTCCAAGTTCTTACTAACTTATTTACTTGTTGCAACCGCTTTGAAGTAGGGTAATATACAATCTCTTATGGTCCACATATGATTAGTTAGGGAAGAAAAATGAAAGTGAAATCTAGTAACGCCCACCAAAGACTCCAAAGAAAGTGACTACAGAAGTGAATCCCACACATACACACATGTGTGCACATACATAGGCAAAGAGGATGTCAATGGCTGTGATTCTCAATAGATTCACAGCCATACTATCTACTTTAATCCCCAAATAAAGCAATTTATAATGAATGAACAAGCTTTGAAAAGTTACTTTGCTATACGTTTTTTCAAATGTCATTAGAATTTTCATCTGATTTTTTCATAATTTTTCATGGCATTGCTTGGGAAGTCAAACTTGCAACATTTTTCAGTTGTGTTAATTCATACTTCCAATAAAGAAAACACACGTCTTTCAGGTGATTTTTCTTGCAAAACAAGATGTGACTAGTTAGTATCATCTAAAAGTGGTACCTACCTCTATGTCTTCCTGTATTGCGTTTAGGGGAAAGTGAAACATCTTCGTTTATATAGAAAAAATTCTTCACAGAATGAATTTGCTTAAATTCACACAGTAGTTTTTCACTCCTGTCTCCAATGTTGTAGAATTTCCATGTTTTGGTGGGAAAATAGTCCTTTGGTTTTATGTAACTAAGGAGAGCGCATCTCAAGTCATGAAAGAGAAATGAAATAATCCTATTAATACGAAAAGAATGGGATAAAAAGAGTTGGGTGAAATCAGATTATATTCACCGCTGTGATTCCTGACTAAACGCTGGTCTGTTGTCTTCCTGTCACTATCTTTAATTAAAAATAGCACTCATAAGGCAAATAGAAAATTTGATACTTTAGGATTTAGTGTTTTCACAAACATTGCTTTCATTTTATTGTCATAAATGTCTTGATTCATGAATTAGGAAGAGTTCCAGTGCTCTGGGCCATGACTTTCTGGGTTAAGATCTCAGCTCCACCCTTTCCTAAATGTATAACTTTGAGCAGGTGGCTTAACCTCAACCTTTCTGTCCTCAGGTTTCTTTGCTCTAAGGTGATACAGTTTCCAAGGAAGATTAAAGGAGAAAATCAAACCTTGGGATAATGCCTGTCCATAATAAATGCTTAGTAAACGTTACTTATTGTTATCTCAATTTTATACATGAGGACCATCTGGCTCAACAGATAAGCATAGCTTACATGCAAGGTATGGATATGTAGCATGCTACATATCTCACACCAATTTATTTTGTATTAAAATTAAATGAATTGAAATGTTCTCTAAATGCTTTTGCAGAATTGCATTCCCGAGCTAAAGGAACAGGGAATGCTGGGGTCGATCGTACTGAAGAAGACACTTACTGCTTGTCACGGAACAGCCAGAACTCTTATCTTTACAACATCCCTTAAGGAACTATAACCTTAAGGTTATAACAATATAACCCCTTAAGGAACTATAACCTCCTATACTGATAATTATGTCTTTGGACAAAGGCAGGGACATGCAAACTAGAGGCACCAGGCCAAATTTGTTTCCTCATACAATTTTGTACGGCCAGGGAGCTCAAAGTATTTATTTATTTATGATGATTTTTTAAATTTAATGCAATTCAAATCAGTATGTCTGCTTCATTTCAGCACTTTCACTGCCAAACCAGAGGGCAGAGACTGCTTCCGTTTCTTGGCCCTCGCTCTGTGATGACCAAGGTATAAAGGTATCTGCTGCATCAGACTATCAACTTCATATTCTTATTTTTCTTGGTCTTGACAGACCTGGTATCCTCACGTTTGGGTCTGGCTGTGAGCAGAAAGGCCTTGATTTCCTCAATTTTCCAAGGCATGATGAGGAGGCTTGCAGGGGGAGGGAGGGGCCCGGCCCCTCACAGCAAGCAGGGAGAAGGGCAAAGGAAGAAAAAGTAAAAACTCATTTTTACATACGAAATTGTGCAAGCTATTGGAAACAGGAATCCCAATTAAATGAAATGGTATCTTCCAAAAAAAAAATAATTCCATCATTTTCATTGGTTGGCTGTATTACAAAAAATTATAATCAATTGTTATATTTTGAATTATGTCAATGAGACATTTGTGGAAATGTGATTTCTCTTTTTCTTACACTACATGTCTACATAAATATCCTTGAGTTTGCCTACTGGGCTGCCAAATCTAAAAGACGGTACTATTCGGTTCTTGAAAGAAAGTTTAGCAACTCTGATGCTAAGATACTGATGTGACTTTTTATAGGAGAAACTGGCTTTTTGGTCATCAGGCAAACATTTACTTTAAGCTGTATTTTTCCAATAGTGGTTATGAACTGCCTCTGTTAATCAGAGCTGATTTTTATCTAAAATGTGGACTATTTAGCTTTGGGTTTGAAAAATATTTATTTTGAGTTTATATTAGACTGGAGTGAGTTTCTTTGTAATTGTAGCCTGATATGATGACCCCATAGGAGAAAGGTCAACCTTTTCTATCTAGCAGGAGGGTTGCCTGCAGGAGGTGTGAGGGGTTCCTGTCCCTTCCTTCCTGAATAACACAGAAAGATTTTTTTCTTTTCTTTTGTGAAAATCCAGGAGGCACAATATTAAACCTCATACAGTCAAAAGATTAGGCAATTTAAAACCATTTACAACCACACTTCTTATTCCTCAATGGTTAAATTCTTTGAAACTCATTTTAACCTCATAAAACTATTAAACTTTTTTTGTTTGTATTTTCCCTGGGGTTTTTTAATGTTTGTGTGTGTGTGTGTGTTTTATCCTGTTTCCTGGAGTGTTAACTATCTTTTGCATTATTTTTTCCCACTACGGTTTCTGTAGTTCTTTTTTGCTCTTGCTCAAGTATTTTACATATTTAAACTGCTGCATTCTCTCCTCCCCAATACATGTTTGTTTTAATTATATATAAAAAAAGTCATTGCAGTATACACTCAAATCATAGAATTTGAGAGGCAGCGTATTCCAGTGTTTATAAAATGAGATTTGTTGTAAAATTCTGGGGCCTACTTTGCTGCTTGCTAGAAGTAAATGAATTCCTATGAGCCTCCCTTTTCTTTATTGTAAATGGTGGATAAAAATAGTCTCTAACTCACAGGATTGTTGTGAAAATTAAAGCAGTTAAGAGATAGAATGTAACCGTCCCAGTGTTTGGAAAACAGACTTAATAAATATGGTTTTATTGTCACTCATAATTGAGGAGAATTTATGGTTTGACTGGTCTAATCTCAACATGGTATAAGTGGGGAAACTAAGGCAAGAAGCTCTTTGATCATATTCAAAGCTCCCCAAGTATTTCCCCTTATAAGCAAGTTCAGAACTTTTCATTTTAATTTCACTACATAACCAACAAGCTTATATTGTGGCAGGAGCAAACTAACTTCACCCTTGCAAAAGAGTGGTTTATGTTAAGGGACATATATATCCTGAAACTAATTATATCCATCACCACTGTTTTTATCATGAACTAATGCAGTTCTGGGCAGGAATTGATTAGTGTAATGGACGTTTTCATCTCCTCTTAAACCTCCAGCCCAGCCTTTCCCAGGGTTCAGTACAAGAAAGTACTTGATCACAGTAATAGTTTATGAAAATACATAATGTATTCTTACAGTACAAGTATGTTAGAAAATTTCACCTATTGATAGTAATAGTGATAGTGAAATAACAAAGATACCCTTTATTTAATTAGCATCTAACTCTATGCTAGGCTCTGAACTGTTAGATTGACAGGTATTGTCTGAATCTTCACTTAATCTTTACAAAAATCATGAAAAGTAGAAATCATTATTCCCATACATAGGCAGAATTAATCTTAAAATAAAAAGACAAATACAGCACATTTTTAACTGATGGATACATGATAATTAGGGCAGGTTGCTGACGTAATAATCAGAAAGCTCTTTCCACTTCTGAAGGCCCTTTCTTGGGAAATCAAGTTAAGGTCTTGTTGCCTCCTTGGGGTTGTGCATGAAGATATTTTGGTGCCCCCTAGAGGTTAGCAGGAATGTGCAATTGTCAAACCCCAGCAACCAGAAGCTGAAGCCAAGATAACAGGTGCTTTCTCTCTTTCTGTGCTGCTTCACTCTCCAGAGGCACGTGATTCAGATACGGCCACAGACCATAGAGAGGCTGTAGAGTAGTGGATCTCAAACTTCAGTGAGCATCAAAACCACCTGGGAGGCTTCTTAGGACACAGACTTCTGCCTTCTACCCTCAAACTTACTGATTCTGTGGGAGTCTGAGAGGTTCCATTTCCAACTGCATCCCCTGTTGCTGCTGATGTAGGGACGACACTCTGGAGCACTCTGACCTAGAGAATCATTTCAAAGCTAAAGCTCTTTCCAGAAGCAGGCTAGGTTTCAGTATCCTTGGAGTGCTGGTGCTGAGCACCCTAGCTCTTTACTACTTCCTTTAGATAATTGTAAACAGAGACATGAACATCTCCCATAAGAGGGTGGTAATTCCCAAGAAATTATAGATTCTTTCATCCTCCAGTGTTCCAGAAGGTCGTCTATAGATGCTGATGGGTGGAGTATTGCTAGAACCATTTGAGGTTTGAAGTCAGGCAGCTCAGGCTCTTGTTACAGCTCTTGCATTCAATCAGTTATGACCTGACCAAACAATATTCTTTGCTGTGCCGAGTCAAATAGCAACCATCACTGTGGTTTGACTCTTATACATAGCTTGGTCCATATAGTAGGCATGAAACAAATTTTCATTAACTCTAAATATTTGTGATACTAGGGTTCTACATTTCTAAAACAAAGATTTGGGTAGAAAAATTAGATAATTAAAATGAACACATTTTGCAATAAGAAAAGATAGACGATAGCTTGAATGCTATTAAGTCCACTGAATTATTCTGTAAGTTTTAGGAACTTGATCAATGCTATTGTTGTTAAATGAGAGTATATTTTTGATTTATATTTACAGCTTTTTCATCAATTCTCTCTCTCTCTTTTTTTGGCAGTTTTTGGCCAGGGATGGGTTTGAATCCACCACGTCCAGCATATGGGGCCGGCGCCCTACGCCTTTGAGCCCCAGGTGAGGCCCATCATCAATTCTCTTTATTACTCCCTTTTCCCATTATAACCTAACTTCATAACCTTTATTGGTCTAAAAATGCAAATTGGGAGAATTTTTTTTTTAAATCTGAGTGGGTTTTTAAGTGTCTACATTGTTTCTAAATTCTTCTAACACCTGGATTTCTTTAAGATAATAGGAGAGTTGAATGCTGACTACAGTGGATTCAACTGCTGCATAATCCAGGTCAGGATTTATGGAGACCTCATGTGGTGACAAGAGGCACCACAGAAGCTTTCTTGAGTTTGACTCATATGGGAAAAAAATAATCCAGAAAAAAATCAGACTTCAAAGTTAATGTTACTGAAGCATGCAACGCCTCATCTTACAGTAATACTGAATGAATAATATAATAATATTTTTCATTTAACTTTTTTTTTTTTGCAGTTTTTGGCCTGGGCTAAGTTTGAACCCACCACCTCTGATATATGGGGCTGGCACATATACTCCTTTGAGCCACAGGGGCTGCCCAATATAATATTTTTTAGAACAAGAAATGTGATTGCTCACGTGTAAATTTCCCTTCATTAACTGAAAAGTTGATGACAAAAAACGTGCTATGCCTCTCAGAAATTAGTTATAATATTCCATTTTTTCTTAATGAAATTCATTGGCCATATCTTATTTAAATTTGCATCAAATTAAAAAGAATTATGTAGGCATGCTGGTATGCATGTTATTTTAGCTTCCTCTTGGCTTCACATGGAATGGAAAGTAAGCCAGAGAGAATCAAACTTGAACTCAAGTCTATGAATTTCACTTGTTCAACAATATCAATATTACTTATAACTAGTGGGAATGCAGGATATAGTCTTGCAGTTAAAATACAGAACAATGAATCCATGTGGTATATAAAGGGGAACACAAATACATCTCATTGGTGACAAGGTATTACAGTTATGGATTAAATGAATTAGTGTAGCAATAAATCTATTATAACCACTTAATTACTAGTGCAGACTACAGAAATAGTAGGGGAAGGATTCCTTTTTCAAGGATGGGTGTTTGTTCTTTATCTCATTTTCCTTACAAAAAATGTGAGGTGGATTCTCCTTTCTTTTCCTTCTTATGGAAGTTACATAACAGACCTTTAAACAAAATTCTAGAAGGACAAATGAGTTAATAAATGCCAAATAGTTTGAAGTGTTAAAAGAACAGAGCAACCTAAGTCTATGGCATTAAAATGAGTAATTCTTCCATAACTTGGCAATTGTGAGTTGAGCTGTAATGAACAATCTGGTGCAAATATCTTCATTGTCAAGTAATTTTTGGTCTTTTGGATATACATAATGGTGGGACCACACCTATGGAGCATATTGCAAGGGTACAAGTCAAATCTATCAAGTACAGAACACAAATGTAGTATGATTAAGTGAATGAGGTGAAAGCTGTGCTAATTAGTAGAATGTAAGCACTCCAATTTGTACAAATAATCCACACATTGAATCCCACAAAGGCAAAAATGTATTCATGATCAATGTAATATGACTTAATTTTAAAAAGGTGTCTGTAAAAAAAAAAAGTAATTCTATGAATTCCAATTTAGTTTTCTGACAGCACTTTGTCTTTGGAAATGTCCTAAAAATGCTTCAAGTCTTCCAAGGCAGGCAACATGAGGCAGATGTAGCCATTATGACAGGACATTTGAAAATAATGTAACTAGGAAAACAAGTTAATCATGATGTTGGAGAGAATGTTCTTGAGTTAAAAGAAATCCTTATGTACCAGGCACATTGTTAGATGCTGGAAACACAAAAATGAACAGGGCAAGTCCTCTTGCTTTCAAGGAAGCTACAGATAATCACGCAAATAATCGCCACACTGTAAGGAAGGCTGGATTGGGCTAGGGCCTTGCACAGAATCCCTGGGAAGCTTTTTAAAGGTGGAATGGGAAGTAGGAGGAGAGGCATTTTATTTTTTTTATTTTTATTTTTTTTTGAGACTGAGCCTCAAGCTATCCCCCTGGGTAGAGTGCCATGGCATCACAGCTCACAGCAACCTCCAACTCCTGGGCTCAAGCGAGTCTCCTGCCTCCGCCTCCCAAGTAGCTGGGACCACAGGCGCCCACCACAACGCCC
>CAUYQV010154703.1:0-29053 GCA_963574575.1 Galagoides demidoff | reverse complement strand
TAGCAACCTCCAACTCCTGGGCTCAAGCGAGTCTCCTGCCTCTGCCTCCCAAGTAGCTGGGACCACAGGCGCCCGCCACAACACCCGGCCATTTTTTGGTTGCAGCCATCATTGTTGTTTGGCGGGCCCGGGCTGGGGATTAGAACCCGCCACCTTAGGTGTACGTGGCTGGCACCTTAGCCGATTGAGCCACAGGCGCTGAGCCAATTTAATTCATCTTTATGACAAATCTAGGAGGCAAATCTGAGTTTTATTCCATCTATATATATGGGAACCAAGGCACAGAAAGGTTAAATAACTTGTTAAGAGCATACAGCCATGTGACTCAAGGACCTGATGTCATTAGAAAAGAAATTGTTCATTATAATTAAGTGTGATCATTCTTAAGAGAAAGCTTAGATGACTACTTTGGGGCTTCTGTCTACTATCATTAAGTTTTTTACTTGTATTTTTTTTTGTAGTTTTTGGCCAGGGCTGGGTTTGAACCCTCCACTCCCAGCGTATAGGGCCAGCGCCCTATTCCTTGAGCCACAGGCACCACCCCATCATTAGGTATTTTTAGATTAAAGAATTGCTAGCCCTCTTACCCAGTCTGTGCCCTCTAAACAAATAATGCCACCAGAATTACTGTGAGCATAGAATCTGCTTTGTTGGACCTAACAAAGATTGATGTTTGTTATTTATTAGATGTGTGTCATGAATACATTATTCATCCTCTATGTACAATAGAGGACATTATCATATTATTTACAAGAAGTTGGTCCCTAGATTCCTTAGAGAAGCCTAATAAGCCGTAGATGACCAGGGTCCCTTGTCTAAAAACAATAATGTAAAAAATTTTGCATTAATAGACGGGCATCTGTAGTCCCAGCTACTTGGGAGGCTGAGGCAAGAGAATTGCTTAAGCCCAAGAGTTTGAGGTTGCTGTGAGCTGTGACGCCATGGCACTCTACCCAGGGTGACAGAGAGTGAGACTCTGTCTCAAAAAGAAACAACGTTTTTTTCATTGAATCTGGTGATATTTTTGGAAGCTTGCAAACAGAAAATGTTTTTGTGTAGATTCATCTCTCTTTTTTGGCATGTCAATGTAAATTGCATTTGGCAGTTAAATTAGTAGAATTTTAACTCAGTTTATTCATTTATTCATTCATCAAATATTGACAACCTGCTATGTATCAGATGTTGTTTTAGGAACTGGGACCCAGTAATGAATAAAAGAACATGGACCATGCTCTCATGAAGCTTCTGTTTTTGTTAGCAGAGCAGATGTGATGGGTATGAGGGCTCTGTAGGGTGGTGTGGTCAATGTTAGTTGTGGCCACTTTCACCTTGTCAGGGTGGGCTTTGTGGGTAGATTGCATCTGTCAGCCTAAGGAGCTGGGACAGTGGGACAATTGTAAGACCATTTCTCATACTTGTGTTTTTTTTTTTTTTTCTAGAGAAAAATTGGAAGAAAAAGCTAAATTATATGAAAAAATGACTAATGGAGACTTTATTGGTAAGTACATGGTATATATTTATACTTTAATTTCTGTAATTCATGGAGCCCTTTGATATTATTTGTTGAAATAGAGAAAAATTTTAAAAATCAAATCAAAATTTTACTTTCTGTGGCTACACCAAGACAAGAAAACCAGTAATTTATTAATCGTACAGTGGGTCCTAGGAGGGGACAAAAAGGCAGGTTCTGCATCTCTGTCCTTCAGGTGGTACCATCGGATGAGGAAAATGGCACAGGACCAAGCAAAGTTAGGAAACCAGGTCTGAGTAGGTTGTACTTACAACAGTTACAATTATGTTAAAAAACAGCTGAGTGGAATTATGGCTGTGTCAGGGTGCTAGGATTATGTTTTTCTATTTTTTTATGTGACATGTTTATAATTGCTTTAAAAATAATAATGATGATAAATCTCCTTGTCCTCTAGAAAAACCCAATCCACAATTCAACAACAGTAGAAAAAATTTTATGGGGCTGTGCACATTTCATTGCTAAAAGTTGGGGAAAGTGAAAATGTGGTCAGGGAAGTCTCTTGGGGAGAGCTGGAGAAAGGGATGCTCCAGGGGGAGAATGATAAGTGTAGACCAGCTGAAGGGCCAGACCTAGCGTAGCTGGGGCCCAGGGAGAGCAGGAGAGAGACAGGGCTATCCTTGGTCACTGGATGCCTCTTCTGAGACAGCAGGGAGCCTGGCAGAGGACGGTCAGACACTTGACAAAACTGGGCACTGTGGGAGAGGGGTGGCTGTCCATCAGGGGCAAGTCTTTCTTCTTTTGACTCAAACTTTACTTTTACTGTTAAGATACAAGTCAGGTCCAAAGGAGTGTGTATGTGGAGATCTGATTTCATCAAAGCCAGCAGGTCCACCTCCTGATAGGTATGATGGACCTTTGTGTTTAAGCAAGTTAGGTTATGGAACCTCAGTTTTTCTTATTCTAAAGTGAGGATGGTGCCATCACCCAATAATGGGGCACCTAATATCTGGTCTACATAGGTTAATCTCTATCCTCATAGAAAAAGACTTAAGCACCTGTCTCTTAAATTCAGTATAGGGAAACTTCACATGAACCTTATCTGTGACTATACGGGCTACCCTGGGTTGAAATAAATTCAAGTTATGGATTGTTATTTCACTTTCAGTGTGTGTTTTACTCCTCAAGTAAATCATAAGCCCCAAAGACAGACAGTATCTTACACATTTCTATGCCCTGTAGAGTTTGGGTCTGTGCTTTGTCTGGAAGTGTTGTTCATTGTCTTGAAAGGAACTCTCTTGACTTCTTTTATTTATATTATGGCCTTTAACTCAGTTACTACACCACAACAGTATAATGGGTTAAGTGATCCAGCCAGCCCCCATGATTAGAAAGCTATATTACATCTAGAGCAAAAAAGGTCAACTGTCCTGATGTGGCCCCATGAGAAATGCAGTTCTCCTTCTGTATGATGTGATTAGCCAAATGAGTCGCTTAAAATCAAACTGTTGAATAATCTTAAAGTGACATTCTGAGATGGTATTGTTCACTCAAATAGTGTATTGATGAGGCAGCAGAAAATTTTAGGCTTTTTAAAGATTTTTGTGTGTGGTATGTGTCAGTTCCTGGGGCGACTCTGTATCTCTGCACATTCAGGGGTGGAGGCTTTGACTAGCCCTGTCGGTCCATAGAGCCATCAGGAGATTACTTCTTGTCAATTCCATGATGGCATTCCTCTTTGATGTCTGAAAATTGATTTTTATATTGTAGATGAAGAAGTAGAGGATATGTACCTTGTGGATTTCACACAGAAGATCATAGACAAGCGCAAAGAAATGGAGGCGTTTGGTGCCAGTAGAGATTCTCAAAAGGCAGGAGAAAGGGACGATGATGAAGACAATCTTCCCGAGGAAGATATTCCTCCTCCCCAGGACCCCAGCGAAGAATGGTCAGTAACGCGGTGGATTAGATCTGGTAATATCCTCAAGCTTGTGTTGACTCTCTGAGAGTGGTTCTGTTTGGTAGTTGTCAAACTGTTTCTCCTTATTCTTCCTAGGTTTTCTTTTGAGAATTCTCTTTTAAGTTAATTTGGATTAGGTGATAGATGTAAAAACAGTGACTAATGAAGAAATAATTATGATAAAAATAGCAACTGAGCTCTTGCTGTGTGCCAGACCCGGGAGGCTTGGTAACATGGAGTTCTTATTTGAGCCAAAGCTGTTCCTTTGCTCTCTGTGCTGCTACCTTACCTTTGTCTGACTTTCCTATGTTGGGTTCCCTGCTGTCTGGGAGGAGGCAGCCAGTGACCCATGTCATCATCTAGGAAGTAGTGATCACTGTTTCCAGCAAAAAGAAGCTGGGAGAGTCTGCACAGCACACCTTACTCCGGCTGTGATGCTTTCTGGCAGTGTGGTATGGACATTGTGGGCCTTGGACAGCTCTTCCAGCTCCACCTTTTACTGTTTTATTTTATCTTATTTTATTTTTAATTTCTTTTTTTGAGACAGAATCTCACTCTGTACCCCAGGCTACAATGTCATGGCATCAGACAAGCACACAGCAACCTAAATCTCCTGGGCTCAAGCAATCCTTCTACCTCAGCCTCCCAAGTAGCTGGGGACTACAGGCGCCCATCACAATGCCCAGCTAACTTTTTCTGTTTTTAGCAGGCACAGGAGTCTTGCTCTTGCTCAGGCTGGTCTTGAATTCCTGAGCTCAGGCAATCCACCCACCTTGGCCTCCCAAAAGTGCTACAATTACAGGTGTGAGCCACCCTGCCCAGCCCACCTTTTACTATTATATGACCTTTATCAAGTTCCTAACTCTCTGAGGCTCAGTTTCCTCACTGGCAGAGTAGAGATTACAATGCCTCATTCCTGTGATTGTTAGCCTTAAACACCCTTTAAGCTGCTGTCTCCGGAGTATAAATAGGTATTTCATTATTTTATTATTGAAATTTTTTCGAATTTTACCTATATATAGGTAGAGCCAAACTAGTCTTTTCTTTTTTTTTTCTTTTTCTTTTATTAAATCATAACTATGTACATTAATCTATTTATGGGGTACAATGTGCTGATTTGATAATACAATGTGGAATGTTTACATTGAACTGATTAGCATAGCCATCACCTTGCTTACTTATTTGTTGTGGTAAGACATTTATCCTCTGTTCTTAATAGTTTTGAAATGTACCATTGCATTATGCACATTAAGTAAGGTCCCTCCTCCTGACCTTCTCTCTCCTCTCCCTTCTTCTCTCCTCTCCCTCCTCTTCCCTCCTTCTTTCTAGACTATAGTTATGTTTTACCATTCATATGAATGTGTAGGTGATTATGTATTGATTTCATAGTAATATTGAGTACATTGGATACTTTATTTTTCCATTCTTGAGATACTTTACTCAGAAGAATATGTTCCAGCTCTATCCAGGTAAACATAAAAGATGTGAAGTCTCTATCCTTTTTTATGGCTTCATAGTATTCCATGGTATACAGTATATCACAATTTGTTAATTTGTTCATAAGTCTATGGGTACTTGGGCTGCTTCCCTGACTTGGCAATTATGAATTGGGCTGCAATAAATATTCTGGTGCAAATGTCTTTGTTATAAAGTGATTTTTGATCATCTGGGTATGTACCTAGTAGAGGGATTGCAGGATCAAACGGCATGTCTACTTTTAGTTCCTTGAGTATTCTCCAAACTTCTTTCCAAAAAGGCTGTATTGCATTCCCACCAGCAATGCAGAAGTGCCAACATCCACGCCATATCTGTAGTTTTGGGATTTTGTTATGTATGCTAATCTTACTGGAGTTAGATGATATCTCAAAGTGGTTTTGATTTGCATTTCTATGATAATTAAAGATGATGAGCATTTTTTCATGTGTTTGTAGGCCATGTCCCTGTCTTCTTCAGAGAAGTTTCTGTTCAAGTCTCTTGCTCACATAGAAATGGGGTTATTTGTTCTTTTCTTATTGGCTAGTTTTAGTTCTCTGTGGATTCTAGTTATCAGACCTTTGTCAGAAGCATAACCTGCAAAAATCTTCTCCCATTCTGAAGGCTATCTATCTGCTTTACCTACTGTGCTCTTGGCTGTGCAGAAGCTTTTTAGTTTGATCAGATCCCAGTAATATATTTTTGGTGTTGCTTCAGTTGCTAAGGTTGGCTTGGGGGTCCTCCTCATAAAATATTCTCCAGGCCAGTTTCTTCAAGCGGTTTCCCTGCGTTCTCTTCTAGTATATTTATAGTTTCATGTCTTAAGTTTAAATCTTTTATCCAGTGAGAATCAATTTTTGTGAGTGGCGAAAGGTGAGGGTCCAGTTTCAGTCTTCTAGGTCACCAGCCAGTTCACCCAGCACCATTTGTTAAATAGGGAGTCTTTCCCCCCCTGAATATTTTTGATAGACTTATCGAAGATTGAATGATAGTAAGTGGCTGGGTTCATCTCTTGGTTCTCTATTCTGTTCCATAAATCTACTTCTATTTTTATGCCAGTACCAAGCTGTTTTGATAACTGTAGATTTATAGTGGTAATGTAATATCTCCTGATTTGTTCTTATTTCTGAGTAATGTATTTGCTATTCGAGGTTTTTTCTGATTCCATATAAATTGAAGTACTATTTTTTCAAGCTCTTTAAAGTATGACTGTGGTGCTTTGATAGGGACTGCATTAAATCTGTAGATTTCTTTGGCATGGACATTTTAACAACGTTCATTCTTCCCAGCCATGAGCATGGTATGTTTTTCCATTTGTTAACATCTTCAGCTATTTCTTCTCTCAGAGTTTCATAATCTCTTTATAGAGATCTTTCGTGTCCTTTTGTTACATCAGTGTATCAGTAAGTAAAGAGGTCAGAACATAAATTCTATTATGATGATTTTCTCTTATCTAAGATATTATTATTTAGAAACTTGTTTGGCAGTGTTCAAAATTGCTTATAGATGTACTAATGCTCTGATAATTTCTTGGAAATGTCCCTACTTACCCACCCTCTTGCCCGTGGGACTCAAATATCTTTGTTATGGGGATATCTGTTGGGAACTGCCAGGGACTGTTGGCAGCATATGTTGACCTTACTCAGACCTTGGCCCTGTGATCATTGACGAGCCAAAAATGGCAGTCCCAGCTACTGAGAGTGGCAGAGAACCTGCCTCCTACTACCATTGTGGGTGTCCACGTTGGTCCAGAAATAACATTGTCATTGGGATAAAGCAGATGTCTCTTACTTGCCTTGTAAAAACTTCTATCTAAATAGGTACCAGTTGGGGTAGGTATCTGGCTGCAAGCTGTAAGGAACCAAAGATGGTTTCTTTGGTGCATTTCTTCACGGTTTCTAATCTGAGTGATTGCTTCCTCATCCGAACTCAGGCAGAGCTTAATCACACTCTGCTTTGGGGTCTTACCTTTTTACTTACTGATGACACATACTAGCATTCATTACCAGAAAGATTTGAAGCAAACTTTTGGTAGTCTTTCCATCCTGCCTAGTGTTGTCAGTAGCATGTCATGTGCCTTACCTTCCCCCACAGCCCTTTGAACATGGCGACTGTTAGTCTCCTTGGATTACTCTTAGGACCTCGAATAAGACTTAGTTTGCCTCGGGGTTGCTCAGTGAGTGGTGACTGATTAGATAGAGCAGTTGCTGGCCACTGTCTTGCTACTTGTATTTTAATAAGATCTATATGTTTAGGAGGCTTTCACCAGGAACAGAATAGTCTGTGATTGCATTTCATTGCAGAAATCTTATCTCCTTTGAAAGGTCTGATGTCTTTTTAAAAATTTTTGCTTATTAATGCCTGTATGATTACAAGCAATTTGCCCGTGATTTGAAGAGTTTGGAGGGCAATTGAAGGTGGCATATGCCACCATATGGTGGAGGAAGACGCATTGCAAGCAGTTTTGACACATTTTTGTTTTTAAATTAAGCTCCAGAATTGTAACTACTTGTAAAATCCTTTGGGTAGTTAAATTCCAGGTGGTAGACAATCTTTCCACAAAAATACTGTAAATAATTACATAGACCATCTGGCTAAATGGTTTTCTTCCCCCATTCATTAAAAATAAGAAGAAACAACTGCTTTCTGCAATTGGAGGTTTTTTTTGTGTGATAATCAGCTTTAGAAGTGAAGTAACAGAGTCCCAAGTACTCAGTTTTTAAATCACAACTAACAATTGAAATCAGCACTGCATGAGAGGAAAGAAATTGCTAACAAAAGCGAAACCGTGTACATGTTGAATTTGACCTTGAATTGGTCTACCAGCTAGTACTTACCAGCCCCTTCCTGTGTGTTTAGCACCCTGCTAAAGGCTGTGGGCAATTCCCTGCTCATAATTTAAAAAATAAAAAATTCTGTTTCATCCTAATGCAAAAGAAATATTTTTTGTGAAAATACGTTCATATTTTCTATTGTAGAAAGTCAAAATATTTCTTGTTGCCTTACTGTCTGTCTGCCCCATGTCTACTCTCTAGTTTGGGCAAAGATGAGGAAAGTGGTATGTTGTTTAGCTTCCGCCTAATTAAAACAAGTCTAAAAATACTGTGAATTTCTTGCATTAAAAGTTTCTAACTCACTGGGAATAATTATTCTAATTATTAGAAATAGGGAAAGAATTAAAAGTCAGGCTTGAGAAGACTGTAAGGAAATGAGCAAGTTGAGAACCTGGGGTTATGTGGAATTGTCTAAACTAGATTTGACTAAGTTCCTAGATGTCACCGTATGGGTGATGTGTCTGAAATCTCAGACATAAATGACAAATTATTTTCTACAGTTTCTAAAATAAGATTTCATAAAGAGTATGATTAGCTTATTGTGTGTCAGCTTTTAACTTTAAAAAAGCTGTTCTCATCAGTGGTAGTGGTCTCTCAGGTTGGGGGTTATTCTTGACAGTGAGGCCTGTACTCCTTCAGTGTACTGTAAGGCATTCTGGACAGTGAGTCCTGTTCTCATCAGTGGTAGTGGTCTCTCAGGTTGGGGGTTATTCTTGACAGTGAGGCCTGTACTCCTTCTGTATGCACCAGCTGCCTGACCAGGGACTCGCATGTTGTGTACAGATCCTTCTTCACACTGTTCCACTTCCTTTTCAGGGTGGATTATGTGGACTCTTTAGGGAGATCCCGGCGCTGTATGAGAAAGGATTTGCCAGGTCTGCTGGAGATGGACAAAAATCTTCAGGGGAGACTGTAAGTATGTGATATGCAAAGTTTTGTCCAGGTCTGAAATGCAGCACTGGAACTGTTTTGTGGGAGAAGCTGTTTTATAATTAATCACTTTGTTTCTCCAGTAAGAAGAACTTCTTGTAATGTCTAAGAGTATTTATTGAAGCACTTTATAGCTGTTTGGATGCACATACATTAGTAATCCACACCCTGAGAACAACCTGGATGGCTGATCATCTGTATTGTGCATCTCCTAACAGGGACGAGTAGGCTGTGTCTATTGACTTGGAAGGATGTTTAATTACAGAGTAACAAATCAAACCCACAAACCAGCCTTTGGGGAGTAAGGGGTTTGAGGATAGACACAGTTGGTTAGTGCATAAACCTATGGGGCCAGGAAGGTAGTAGCTTGTTCACTTTTTCTTTATATCTTTGCATTTTTGAAGTAAGAGCCTTATACTAGATTTTTATGTGTGGCCTAAGACAGACCTAAGAGAGAACTCACTATAGCATTCAAAGGAATAAAACTCCTCTTGCCACAGGTAATTTTTGTATGAAAAGTGTTGGCAGAAACCCCCCTAAGTCCTCTAGGTTCAGGCATCCTGCAGGGTAGGGCTGGGCTTCACACAAGGACAGAAGAGCAGAAACCTTGAGCCTCCCAGGGCCCAGTCATCTGTGAGGACAGGACATTGCCTGGGCCATAGTGTTCGGCAGCTTCCATGTCCCTGGACAAGAGACCATCCAAAGGAGGCCTAGAGTTCCTCCTCCCTTCCTGGGGGCCAGGAAGGTAGATAGTTCAAGCGGCTAGGGTGCCAGCCACATGCACTTCTCCTCTATTCAGCTTGGGACCAGGATGGGAAGGAAAGTTGTTTGTCTTGAGTGCCAAGGCAAGATTCCCTCCTGCTAATGGAACGAGGCTGCTGTGTGATTGGAAGGTGAAAACGGTTTTATCAGTTTTCTGGTAGTACTGTGGATCAAGTGGTATTACTGGTCCGTGATCTAGCTGACTGAACTTAGGCACTGATATCTCATAGTCCTTATCTGAAGACGGGTTTTGCTCTATTTTCCTTCTAGTTTCATTAGTCCTGCTAATGAACAAACCTTATTATCTGAAGATATGAGAAAAGAGCTTCAGCGCCAGCAATGGGAAGAAGAAGAAAGGGAGGCTCTGAAGAGGCCAGTGGGGCCTGTACATTATGAAGATATTCGGGAAAATGGTATAGTTATTTCCTTGGAACTTTTAAAATCATTTTTTAAAATCTTGAGCTAATGGCAAACATAAAGGAAAGTATTCATAAAGCAACAGCTCTTAGAAATGAAAGATCGTGCTTTGAGTTCACTTTGTAGCCTTAAAAATATTCATATTGGTAATATCTTCCTATCAGAGGGTCTG
Organism: Galagoides demidoff; assembly: GCA_963574575.1. Classification (NCBI taxonomy): domain Eukaryota; kingdom Metazoa; phylum Chordata; class Mammalia; order Primates; family Galagidae; genus Galagoides; species Galagoides demidoff. Next base: position 19,037 of record CAUYQV010154703.1, on the reverse strand, counting down.
TTAATTTAAGAGTTTGTTTCCTCAGCTCGGCGCCTGTAGCTTAAGTGGCTACGGTGCCAGCCGCATGCACTGGAGCTGGTGGGTTCGAATCCAGCTCAGGCCTGCCAAACGACAATGACAACTACAACCAAAAAAAAAAAAAAAATAGCTAGGCATTGTGGCAGGTGCCTGTAGTCCCAGCTACTTGAGAGACTGAGGCAAGAGAATCACTTAAGTCCAAGAGTTGGAGGTTGCTGTGAGCTCTGACACCACGGCACTCTACCCAGGGCGACAGCTTGAAACTTTGTCTCAAAAAAAAAAAAAAGTTTGTTTCCTCAAGAGAAGTGAAGACAGCCCATGACTGAAAATTACTGAATCTTTGTTATGCTTATCATCAAATCAGATGAAAACTAGTTTTAATTTTTTTGTTCTTACTTAGCTGCTTTCTTTCCTTTTTTAAAACTTGTGCCAAATATCACTATTTCCTTTTACTTTGATGGGAAACTTGGCTTTGGTGTAATTTACTGAGCAGGGAAATCTAATCTCTTTGATAATTTTGACTTATTTCAGAGGCCCGACAACTTGGTGTTGGATATTTTGCCTTTGCCCGAGACAAAGAGTTGAGAAACAAGCAAATGAAAACTTTAGAGATGCTGCGTGAACAGGTACACATTAAATTCAGAGTTGAGTTAAGAAGGATTTGAGGCCAGGCATGGTTCCTCAGGCCTATAATCCTAGCACTCTGGAAGGCTGAGGCAGGTGGATTGTTTGAGCTCAGAAGCTCAGGACCAGCCTGAGGAAGAGCAAGACCCCATCTGTACTAAAAATAGAAAAACTAGCCGTGTGCATTGGCAGGTACCTGCCATCCCAGCTACTCGAGATCTGAGGCTGGAAGATCACTTGATTCTAAGAGTTTGAGATTGCTGTGAGGTCTGGTGATGCCACAGGTCTCTACTTAGGGTGACAGAGTGATACTCTGTCTTAAAAAACAAGAATTTGAGCATTTGGTTTCTTATTGGATCATATTTCAAAAAAAAAATCTAAATTATTTCTAAAAATCGGTATTCAAAATCTCCTTGTAGGTCTCATAAAGGTACTGCATAATTGCAGTACTGTTTAGGTGTTTCAAGCTTTAGAACTGTTCACAAGTAACTTTGATGTTTTAAATCTGGTTTCAAGTGTGGTACAATATTGGGGCAGCCTGGTCTGGAAAATAGAGAGTTATTTAAGGGATTAAATAAAGAATAAAACACAGTTGCTTGTTTTCTTGAATGTTAAAGGTTTCAAGATACTCCGTGAACTCTTACTAAACTTCATAAGACATCAGAGGGATCACAGTACAGCTGGGTGTTCATTTTGAGGGTCTTCAGGATAGCTTCTTAGTGTTGCCTGAAAGTCAGTTAGTCTGTTTTTATTTCATCCTTTTGAATGGAAATATCATGAATTTGGCTTCAAGAACATAATTTTCTAATTTTCTGTTCAGACAACAGATCAGAGAACAAAACGAGAAAACATAAAAGAAAAGCGAAAGGCTATCTTAGAAGCAAGACTTGCCAAACTTCGACAGAAAAAGATGAAGAAGTCACAGGAAGATGGAACAGAAGAAGGAAACAGAGGTATATCATGGTCATATTTCTGAACTTCAAAAGGGACAATTTTAGTTCCACTGATGTCTTACTAATCAGGCTAGCAATGTGGAAATTAACCATTTAGTTTTATCTCTAAGCAAACAGTGTGTCTTTGAGGTATTGTCAGGAGCAATTTTTATAACCAGCTCGGCGCCTGTGGCTCAATCGGCTAAGGCGCCAGCCACGTACACCTAGGGTGGTGGGTTCAAATCCCCAGCGCGGGCCCGCCAGACAACAATAACAGCTGCAACCAAAAAATGGCCGGGCGTTGAGGCGGGCGCCTGTGGTCCCAGCTACCTGGGAGGCGGAGGCAGGAGACTCGCTTGAGCCCAGGAGTTGGAGGTTGCTATGAGCTGTGATGCCATGGCACTCCACCCAGGGGGATAGCTTGAGGCTCCGTCTCAAAAAAAAAAAAAAAAAAAAATTTTTTATAACCAAAGTGATGCAGAATGACATCCAGCATTTTTAGGCTATAGACAAGGGTATTAAAAAACAGTACATTGAGTTGCTTCTTACAACAGCACAGTTTAAAATGGAGACTTAGAGAAAAGGTATATTTAAGTTTAGTTGTGTACACATATGTTTTAGACTTAATTTTTTTTCCATGGCTGTAATTTTTATTGCTTATTATATATTCTTTTTTTATAAAAGGAAATATATTCACAAAGCCAGGTAGTAAACTAATTCAGATGTATGAATACATGTAGCTTATCAAAGAACTGTCTTAAGAAGTTGTTCATTTGGAACTTGGAGCACATTCTCTCGTGGAGACACTGTTAAATCCTGTGGTCAGACTATATTACTGTCTGAGTGGATGGCAGTATAGGCTAAACTACCATAATAAAGAGACCCCTTTATAGAATGGCTCCAGGAAGATAGAAGCCTGTTTATTTAACACTTCAGAGGTGGTTGGGTGAGTGGGTGTCCAGGGCAGGTTGGTAGCTCTGCCCTACCTGGTCATGCCGTCCCAGGCTTCTTCCTGCCCTGCTGTTTCAGCTGCTCTCACCCGCAGTCAGAACTTGTTCCCCAGCCCCTGTTTATGATGTAGCCCAGGGGAAGAAAGAAAGAAAGGGGAGGGGGAAGCAGCTTCCTTTTTAGAGATGTGAGTTGGAAGTCACATATAACCTATTTACCTCTGGTAGGCCAGTGCTTGGTCCCATGGGCCACACTTAGCTGCAGGAGAAGCTGGGAAATGGCCTCTCCAGTGAGGTGTCCGTGTGCCCAGCTGAAACTTGGGGTGTTCTCTTATCAAAAGGGAAAAGGGGAGTGTGGGTGTTAAGGGACATAAAGAGCCCCCCCAGTTCTTGAAAAAGCCTGTGCTGAGTTACGGGCCATGTTCTAACCTCTGAATAAAATTCAAATTTGCTTTGAAAAGAAACCAGAAACATTTAGGAATTTGAAAACCCTCTGTTTCGTTTCAGATAGATGGCTATCCCTATAACCTGTTAAGCTGTGCATATTATTTCTCTGTTTTTGTTCTATCTCCTGAGCATCTGTCTTTTCCATAAGATGTAAAGTATCACCACAGTGTTTTTTAAAACTCCATTTTCTTTTGAGTTTTTAAAATATGGCCAAAATTGAACAGCTTGCACCAGATTCCAGCTCTTCATCACCCTGCTCCTCTTTCGTCTTCTGAGATTGTTCCTTCATTTGAGTAATATGAGGATTTCTGATCCTTTTATTATTGATTTAGGGAAATACTTGAAATCCATCCTGCCTGGGTTATTGAATTTTGGCTCTTGTCATTCTCTGTGTGGTATTTCTGAGCTTAATTTTCCTTGTGGGGATAATGTGGGAATATTGAATTTAATTCTTGTTACAAGAATTAAATGATTTGTAGTATACAAAATACTTAAATAACCCACTGCCTAAGAAATGATAAGTGCTCTGTAAATACTGGTTATTATAATATTTTTATTTTCAGGATTAGCATGTTCTGTATTTTTTTAATAGCATTAGTCTTTATTATAATGATGTCTTATTTCCTTACACAAAATAGATGGAGATATTATTGGGCCTTTGCCACTGGAACCAGAGGTTGTGCCAGCTCCACCTACTGCTTCCCAGAGTAGCAAAGTAGAAGTCATTGTCCAGGAAAGGAAGGACACGAAGCCTGGAGTGCCTCATGTCCGGGAGTGGGACCGAGGCAAAGGTAAGGGAGGTGGGCTCTGAAGTATAAGATCTCTCCAGTGAATGGAAAAATGTCTTTGTTTTTGTTTTTAGAAGCACTTGGGGAAGTTTGAAATTTGTGCTGCCCTCATGGCTTTACCATTTTGGAATGCCATTTCTCAGTACCCTGCTTTTAAAGTGTGAAGGTTTGATGGTCTAATGTAGTCTGTGTTTTTAGTAGTCTCTTTTATGTTCTGTTGAGCAGTATATTAACCTGGATTCACTTATGGCTCTGTTGAGGTATCCAGATTTTTCTGCATACTTTCTCTGTAATTTCATGATGGTGCCTACCTTTGGAAGACCATGGCTTATGTCTCTTTGAAAGAGATTATTTCAGTAGAACATTAGCTTGTGCTATTTGCTCTAAGATCCAAAGCTGAAGTAGAGAAGTGCAAGAGCCAATATTAGAAACAGAGATGATCTCGAACTCATGAGCTCAGGCAATCCACCCACCTCGGCCTCCCAGAGTGCTAGGAGATGTGAGCCACTGTGCCTGGCCCCAAATAGAGATGCAATATCAAAGTCTTTATGTCTTCCCAAACTCAATAAAGGACAAAATTTGTGTTTAGGTGTGACGTACCTATAATGTCATGTGAAGCAATGATTTGAGTGTTTCATTTTTGTCCTGTTTCCCTCTCAAATGTAATTTTAGTCCCTTTTTGGCAATGTTGTCCAGAGCCTACCAGCCTTCTCCACAGAGGCTTCCTTGAAATCTTCCCCATCTGAAAGTCATCACTTCCTTTTTTTTAGCCTGGTTTCCTATACTCTTTGTAGGTATTACTTATACCTTGTAATATAGTTTTGTTGTTATCCTTATTCTCTAGAGAATCTGCAGTAGTTTTTAAGAAATAACAATTGAAAATAGTAACAATAAATTCAACTGATTCATCAATCAGTCCTAAAAGTTCTCTTTCTTATTTTCACTAGAATTTTCCTTTGGATACTGGTCGAAGAGGCAATCAGATCTTCGTGCTGAAAGAGATCCTGAGTTTGCCCCACCATCTGATTACTTCGTGGGTCAAAAGAGAGCTGGTTCTTTTGGCAGCCAGGTGTGGAGCAGGCCTGGACCAACGCAGAGTGACCCAGGGCAGTGCTCTGGGGAGAGCCACGGCCCCACATCATCAACTTCTACCCCCGACAACCCACCACGAGCCCCCACAGTCACTTTTGAAACTCTGGATGATATGATATCCTATTATAAACAAGTGACATGAGTTTAATAAGCATCCTGCCTTGAGTTTGTACTGATGATTGGTACCTTCCTCTTCCAGAAGGGAAGAAATCACTTTAGGGAGTGAGAGTACCTTTGTCCTTCTGTCTTTTCTGTAAGAGGCACAGACCTCCAGTTGGATGGTCAGCAAGGAAGAAGTGAACGGTACTACAGGAACTCTTTGACCACTTGGCTGTTTTTTTTTTTCCCCCTAATTGATTTAGAGACATATTCATCTGGACTTATGGAGGGCTATGAGAGAGTAGAAATACTCATTCTGTAAAATTCAACACTGAGATGCTTGTAACCATATCTATTTCATATCCATTCCCTTGACTTACCAGACATAAGGATTTTTCATATTTTGTAAATACCAGCACACGGGTGTCTTTATTCCAAGGATTTAGTTTCTAGATCAGCCTGATGGAATAAAGATCAGGAGGAATTTTCACCTATCAAACAGTGGCAAATGAGGGTCCACTGTATGAGAGGCAAAGTGATTAGTGTCCAGGAGGACCCTGAAGCTTAATATAATCACATTTAAAACTGTAAGGAAGACCAAGGAGGAGCACTTTATAATCCAGAAAAGGGGAAATTGAAGTTGTTTGCTGACTTCTATTGCCTTACCATCCTATTATGCATATTCCCATGTATAGCAAGCATTCAGTAAATGTGTGTTGAATGACTGGGTTGAAGGTGGAAGCTGCTAGGCCTGGTCAGAGATCGATGCTCCTTAGCCATAATGGTTAGAGCTTTTCAGCTTGTTCTGCTTCCCCATTGCTCCCACTATAGGCCTTCCCCACTCTTGGGTTTCTGATTTGGATCAGACTAAGGCCTACATAGAGCAGAGCAGGTAGGTCGCTACGTCCTTACGTAGGGGAGGTTTAGGTGGGCAGGGCTCCTGGAAGATGGCACTGTGCCCAGGCACTAATTCTGTTGTACCTCGGAGGGTTCCTTTACAGTTGCAGAAGACTAATTGGGAGCTGGTCACCAGGCCTGCTGTGTTCCCACAGCTGTTCTCAGGCCAGTGAGTCCTGTGAGAACATGGGAGCACAAGTTGTTGAATTGCCCTGAAGGGGTGGGAAGGAGAGAATTAAGTGAAGGAGCCTGCCCTCCTGTGGCCTCTGCATTTGCATTCTGGGAACTCCCCACTCCGTCCCCCACCCCTGTCTTCACTGCAGACAAAGAGCATAGAGAGGTTCCACAACTTGTCCACAGTCCTATGGAACTTAAGTGGAAGATCTGGGACTTAAACATAGGTTATGTCTGACCTCCAAACTCATGCTTTTCCAGTGCCCTCTGTTCTGGGTCTTGTTGCCCTGGTATCAAGCAGTCTTAGACAAAAGTCCTGGATTCTTACCACCTCTAAACTCCGTAGCAAGGGTATAGTTGTCATTCTGTCAACCTAATCAAGCAAGTAGCTTTTTCAATAAATATGTGTTAAAACCAACTAACCCAGGTGCTTTTTTTGGAGAAATTGATAAGCTGGTCCTGAAATTCATGTGGAAATGCAAGAGACCGAGAATAGCCAAAACAATCTTAAAAAAGAACAAAATACAATTCCTGATTTCAAGACTTGCTGCAAAGCTACATTAATCCAAACAGTGAGGCAGTGGCATAAGAATAGGTGCTTGGATCAGTGGAACAGAGTTGAGAGTCCAGACATACCTGTGTGTCTATGGTCAATTGATTTTTGACAGTGACACCAAGACCAGCAGTGGGGAAAGAACAGTCTTCAACAAATGATTCTGAGACAATTGAATATCCCATACCAAATAATTTGGACTTCACCTCATACTGTATACAAAAATCAAGTCCAAATGGATCAAAGACCTAAATGTAAGAGCTAAAACTCCAAAACCAACTGAGACTGCATTGGAATGCAGAAAAATTGGAATGGTAAAAATATAGGTAGTAGTATTAGATATGCTGAAGTCATAATGTTAGAAGAAGGATTTGACTTGAGAGGCAGGTTGTGGAATGGAAAGAAGGGACAGGAAAGCTAGCTGGGCAGCAATAAGAGCCCATGCATGTGGGGCCAGTGGGCATGAAAACGCCTGAGGAAGGTGACCAGGTCGTTGCCCAGAGCACCTAGGGTGGACAGTGAAGCAGGTGTGCACATTGGCGCATGGTCACTGTTGACTAATAAACTGTAAGTCATATTTTCTTTAGGATCTGAAGGATGTGGAAGCCTATTATAATCCCCTCTTCATAGCATAAATTTAGTTCATAGTTTTGTGAGTCCAGTTATATCCTCTTCTGTTTCAGATGCAGAGTTCTTTTTGAGTATTAGCAAACCATCCTGACTTCGGTTTATCCCGGGATTGTGTTGTACCAGTGTGTCCAGTAGATGGCACTGGACTTCTCAGGTATCAAATCCCTGCCCTGAAACGGTGCTGTCCAACAGAAACATGAAAGTAAGCCATGAGTGTCATTTTCAATTTTTTAGGAACTTGGTTTAAAAAGTGAAGTTACCTTTATATTCCATTTAACCCAGTATATCCAAAGAATCACCACAACAGGTAAGCAATATACAGAAATCCTTAATGGAGTCTTTAACATTTCTTCTTCACATTCTGTCTTCAAAAACCACTTACATAGCATATCTCAATGGGATGCTAACTTTTTATCAGTAATACTTGATCTGTGTAGAAACTTCACAGAATACACAGTTTAAAAAGTAAATTCACATCCAAGTTATCCAAACATACTTAAATATATTTAAAAGTTTTCCGAGAAGTAAATTGAAATGAAAATAAAACCTAATCATACCAACTGTTTCAGATGCTCAAAGACATGTGCCTCTGGTGCCACTGTCCTAGACGGTGTCACCCTAAGTGGCCTGTTTTTACCTGCTTTAAGGCCTGACTATGCCTAATCCAGTAGTTACTAAAGGACTGGCAAGTACATTCCTCCCAGGCATACACTACACGTTCAAAGTATTCTGTGTAACTTGGGAACAAGTAGTAGCAGAACAGGACCACACCTTACTCGTGCCTTTGTAGTGCTAAGCGAAACGCTTTAACTCAGAAATTGCTCTGAATTATTTGCTTTCATTGTAATCTCTCCTCCAGGCCTTTGTGTGTTTTGATATAGTTTGCTTGAATTTGCTCAATAAATCATTTTGTTAGCTGCAAAATTCCCAAAGGAGAATATTCAAATCTATACACAATGAGATTCCTTCTATGTTTAGTTGTACTTTTGCCAAAGACCTGTGGGGTTATCTGTCCCCTCCAACAGCCCACGGGTAGCTGTGGGATGGTTTTCAGCTAACCTTGTTGTGACATAAGGTGAGGCAGTGGAATTTAGAATTTGGAGGAGGGGGCGGGTACTGGTCTTTACAGTTAACATAAAGTGGCCACACCATATGTGTGGCGTCTCCTTTTAAGCCAGTAAATTGAGCTAAGTTGGTGGTATACCAAGCATTTTATGTAAAAAACTACATGGCTAAGGTGAGTGATAATAATTGAAAATAATTTTTTGACCCCCTGAAAATGGTGAGAGAGGATGAAACTCTCCTGGTCATCTCCCCTACCCCTGCTAGCTGGCTGGGTGAGGCGTTTTGCTTTGATGAGCTGTGGGCATCTACCTTTTGCACGTGTGTTGGGCATGAGGGGCTGAGGATGATTTATTGTCTGGGAAAACTGGAAAATTCAAATGTGGGAATGAAATGTTTGAGTGAAAACTGCCACCCTGGCCTAGTGCTGATGTTGCCGTGCTGCTTTAGAGATGCCGGGCTGTGTTTCACGCATAGTACATGGGTATTTGTCCAGTGCAGAAAGTGTCAAAAATATTACTACTTTTCCACCCTTAATTTAAACTGCTTCTTTCTCTACTGCGTTTCTAAGTGCCGTGTTCTCACTAACTCTGAAAGCTTGGTGGCAATTTGGCCCGGCTCTAAGCATTTTCCTTGGAGTGTGCTGTACTCTCTTCTCTTCCTATTGGGCCATTCAGTAATTAAGCTTCCCTGAGCTTGAACACAGGGTGCTCACTTCCCCTCACCCCATGCCACCCTTTCCACACCCACAGTCATAGATGATTGGGGTTGTTTTTGAAAACAAGAAAATGCAAGAATAGGCCCTGCTCCTAGCCCTGGTTTCCTGTGCTGCCGTCTTTGCTGGGACTCAGGTTTTATGTTTTCCCAAAGATAATCCTCTTTACCTTAAAAAGAAAAGGCTCTATATTTCTGCTCCAATTTATGATCTGCACAGGTTTTCATGGAACATGTAATAAATGTGTACACACCATCTGGTTCTTTTTTTTTTCTTTTAACATTTCTAAAACTGGGCTTTTCAGTTATTTTTAATTGCTGCCTAATTGTTCATCAGATTAATAGACATCATTCTTAAACATGTCCTCCACCGTTGGCCACCTACAGTGTTTCACTGTTAGGAATGAAGTAGCTATAAGCATTATTTAGTTTGGCTTAACAAACATTAATTTTTATACTAGTATCTTCCTCACCCTACCCTTTTTGAAACCATCCCTAGGGTGTCACTCTCGTAAGAGATCACTGGGTCAAAGAAACAGTCAATGTTGTTTTTTTATGGATTTTATCAGGAGATCCATCTCAATAAGGGCCTTTTGGTAGGTGGTTTTCAAGTGATGGCTTACACTCCAAGATGGTCATGTGAGGTTCCAGTGTCACCACCAAACCCTAGCATCACATCAAGTTAAGCTCACGCATATGTGTACTGGCCCTGACTCTTCTTACCCTAAGATCCACTCTCTAGCTGAGGCCCATTTTCTTCTATTAAGAGGACTCAAGCATCCACCCAGGACACTGTTTTATATACAGAGGGTAGCATTTATTAGTTTTCCTAGCCTCATCTCCATTTCTTTCATGGATCAAGTGAGGACTGCTCAGACTTGTGGTCGAAAGCCATGCTTGCTTACAAATTGCAGTCACGCACTGATGTCTGGACTTGCTGCCCTTATCAAAAGCATTTCTGATTAAAACCAGAGAGAGCCAGAAACTAGAGAAAATAGCTAAGAAGACCAGGACCAGATAACCTGAAGACGCTTGGTTTCATCTGGTGCTTACGTATACAATGTATACTGCTACTCAGAACTGTGTCCCTGGACCACTGCCAGTGGAGGGAAGGCAGTCTGTCCGCGCTGCTTTTAGATCTACACCTGAATTCCTCCCTGGCCTGCCTACTCGTTAGGTGCCCTTGGGTTTCCTGAACCCATTCAGAACTTTTCTTCCGCTTTTCCTCCCTATTTTGCTCTTACCCCAGCACAAACCCATGGCAGTTTGCTATGTCAGTGCCTTCTGAGTGCCTGGAAGGCACAGCTGGGACCGGAAATCCCGTTTGACTGGAGGTGGAACTGCTAGTGCTGCCACCTCCTTTCCTAGGGCAGCTGCTCATCTCACATTCCCTCTCAGCACGCTTCCCCATGCTGCTGGCGCTGGGAGGAGCAGCCTACAATTCAGATGCCTCCTTTGTTACCATCTTCCATAGTTTCCCCTCACCCACAGGGTCAAGCCTGGGCTCAAGCTCCTCTCACCTCTCCCCTGGCCCTGCCCCCCCCCCCCAACTTCTAGCAGCATCTAGTCCCTTGTCATTCTGGAAACATGTTGGGCTGTTTGGAGCCTCCAGCCTGAACAAGAGCTGTGCCCATCGCCCACAATGCACTCTCTCCATGCGGGCCAATCAGCTTGAAGATACATCTCTACTGTGCAGCCTTTGTTGCCCATTTTAAATAATGACCCTTTCTATTTAACATTTACTGAGCACTCAGCTCTGTGCCAGGCATGGGCCAACCCTTTACACACATCACCTTGAGAATCCTCACAGTCCTGCGAGGTAGGGGCTAGTATTAATGTGTGGCCATTGTGAACTTTACACAAAGCTGGAGCTGGGCTCAAGGTCACATTGCTGGAACACATGTCCACAGGACTCGAGAACCTAAACTTTTGGCTTCCCAGTGACATTCCTTCTCTAGGTGTCCATCCTGACTTGCAGAGAGCATTCTGACTTATTGTAGCCATCTGTGTGTGCACCTCCTGAGGGGAGGGCCCAACATTCCTCATCTCCACTGGGCAGCTAACCTGGAACAGAGGACATGTAGCAAGTTAGGGAAGGAAGAAGGTGCTGGGCCCACAGTCATCCCTCATGTCCTTTATAAATTCCTTAGACTATTTTTTCATTTTTTTGTGGGAATTGATTCTTTTCTTTCTTTCTTTTTTTTTTTTTTTAGAGACAGAATCTCACTTTATCACCCTTGGTAGAGTGCTGTGGTATCAGAGCTCACAACAACCTCCAACTCCTGGGCTTAGGTGATTCTCTTGCCTCAGACTCTCAAGTGGCAGGGACTACAGGCGCCCACCACAACACCCGGCTATTTTTTTTGTTGTTATTGCAGTTTGGCTGGGGCTGGGTTTGAACCCGCCACCCTTTGGTACATGGGGCTGGCGCCCTACCCACTAAGCCATGGGTGTCACCCGGAATTGATTCTTGAAACTTGGTTTACGATTATCTATTTGAGTCCCCTTAGGCTATCCGGCTGACTGCAATGCCACAGATATTTTTCAGTTTCTGACCTGTGGCAGCACAGGACTTAGCATTATAGAGATCACACGTAGAAAAGGAGAGAGAAGCCTGCCCTCCATTTGGAGAGGTCAGACCACATGGGATACCACCACCCATTAAAGACAGCACACTTTAATATTAGTCTGGAATGTCTGATTACACTAAACAATGCAAATCTTTGAGAGACATACAAGGCCCTTCCTGATCTGATTCTGGCCATTCTTCCAGCTTTATCTGCTACTGTCCTTGTAGCCCCTGGACCCCAACTATACCGAGGTGTTTGTAGTTCTCTGAACCCGTCAGGCCTTAAGTGTCTCTATTCCTTTCTACGTGCTGTTCCTTTTGCCTAGAATGCCTTGCTCCTTCCTATCTGCCTGGAAATTTCTCACCTATCTTTAGGACACCCTCCAGTGCTGCTTCCTTCAGACCTTTCTCCTTGGGTGTCCGTGGCCTTTGTACGCTTTCTATAGTGATGCCCTGATCATATAAGTCTGTTCTGCCTGTTAGATGATGCACTACTTGAGGGCCAGCCTTATGTCTCAGGGATGGAAAAATGAATGACAAAACAAAAATTGGATAAATGGAAAGGAGGGAGTGATGATCTAACATGGCTGGTTGTCAGTCAGGAATCACTTTTGATGCCAAGAATAGAGCTGTGAATAAAGTGGCTTAGAGATGTTAGAGATTCATTTGCTCACGTGAAAGGATTTGGAGGTAGGTGTGAGTGCTATGATGCCATCAAAAGCTCTGCTTGGCCACCTTTAATGCATGGCTTCCCTCCTCCAGGCAACCTCATGGCTCAAAGGGGCTACTGGGGCTGCTGGGGCTGCAGCCATGTTGTCTGTTCCAAGCAAGCAGGATGAGAGATCACCTTCATAAAGATCTCTCAGGGTCCTCTACCCGACAAACAGCTTCCATCTTCATCTCATGGGCTAGAGTGCAGTCACATGGTCACTTCTAGCTGAGTTTTTGTTTGTTTTATAGGGGATCTTACACAACTATCTGGTCTAGAGTATAATGGCATCATCATAACTCACTGCAACCTCCAACTCCAGGGGTCAAGCGATCCTTCTGCCATGGCCTCCCGAGTAGCTGGAGCTATAGGCATGCACAACTATGCTTGGTTAATTTCTCTCTCTTTTTTTTTTTTTTTTTTTTGTGGAGATAGGGTCTTGCTCAGGCTGTTTGTCAAACTCCTGGCCTCAGCCAATTCTCCTGCCTCAGCTTCCCAGAGTGATAGGTTTACAGGCATGAGTGAGCCATTGCACCTGGCCCCTAGCTGAGTTTTGAAGAGATATAAATATGTGATAATCAACATGTTGTCTCTGCATTTAATTAAAATTATTATTTCTTTTACATGTCATGAAAAAAAGAAAAAAATGACATTTCATTTAAAAACATCTTCTAGATCTGAATAGAAATTTCTTCAGAGTGTATTAAATGCCAACAAGCACACAAAGAGATCCTTAACCTCATTGGTCCGCAGGGAAATGCAAATCAAAACCACAAGACATTAGTCACTTCACACCTACTAGGATGGCACTAGAATCAAAAAAAGGAAATAAGTGTGATAAGGACATGGAGAAATCGCAAGGTTCCTAACATTGCTGGTAGGACTGTAAAATGGTGCAGTTCTTTGAAAAACAGTCTGGCAATTCCTCAAAAAGTGAAACACTGAGTTACCGTAGGACCCTGCGATTCCACCCCTAGGTATAACACCCCCGAGAGAAGGAAAATGTGTGTCCATACGAGAAGTTGCATATGGATATTTATAACAGCACTATACATAAAAGACAAAAAATGGAAACAACTGAAATGTCCAACTAATGAGTGGATTAAGAGTTGCGGCACACTCATATAAGAGGATGTTATTCTTCCATAAAAAGGAGTACTGACACCTGCTATAATATGGACGAATCTCAGGCCAAGTGAAGAAGCCAGTCACCAAAGACCTCATATTGTATGATTTCATTTGTAAGAAATGTCTAGCACAGGCAAATCTGTAGAGACAAAAACTACATTAAAGTTACTGGGAGTAAGGGAAATGGGGAGTGACTGCTGGTGGGGTTTTTTATTAGGGTGATTAAAATGTTCTAAAATTAGATACTGATGTTGGTTGCAGGACTGTGAATATACTAAAATCCATTGTACATATTAAAAAGGGTAAATTGTATGGTATGTGAATCGTGTCTCAAAGTTATTTTACAAATCAGCTTTTATCTGTTGGTAAGACATACCTTCAACATTAAACTTAAAAGAAAGGAACTGGTGGGAGTACAGGGATGTTTCCCAAACCAGTTAACATTTCAAGGATTGTAATAGTTGTCATCTTTAAAAACAAAAAATCTGCCCTGCACAGTCAGGGTCAGATCCCTCTGGCTGCTTGCCCAGATGATGGAGATTCTGAGTGGTTTCTTTGTTCTATGGACTTATCGTTTCAAAAACGAATCTATTTTTCCCAGTCTGCAAAGCTGAAGAATAGAGATGCCAGGGGGTCAAGGAATAGATGCAGGAAGTCACTTTATCTGCAAACCAGCAAGAGGTTAGAAGGGTTTTCTCTATGAGACTCTTGTTCCTTGGAGATTTTGTTACTTGATAGATGGGCAGAGGCAGTTCAAAGGCCATGGATAAGTAGTGTGGTGTTTGAAAAGGGCTCTGTGCCAGGGGTCTAAAGATGAGTGACTCCCAACCAATCTCTGATTCCTCTTCAGCAAAACAAGAACAGTAATAGCTTTCTCACTACTGGGTGAGCCCACAAGCTCTTGACCATGAACCTGCCCTGTTACACTGAAGGAGTGCACCCCGGCTGTTCTGGAACAGCACACTTGGGGTGGCTCAGGATGAGGTTTGAAAAGTGGGAGTGGTTGTCAGGATGGAAGGTGGAGAAAAGACCATTGGACAGCTCCACAACTGCCAAGTGTGATCAGCAGGCTGAGGCCAGCAGCCCTTTCTCTGCCCTGATGGCCGGCATTCCTGGCAAGTGTGCTGGTTGGGGCTGCTGAAGTTAGACAACAGAGGCAATTTCCTGTTGGAGGCGCTGGTGAAGACCAACAAAGGAGGGGATACCCCTGTGCTTTAAGCTCCCTCGGACTGACCTTCCTACATGCCCTGGAGTCTTTCACACAGGCTCATAGTCTCACAATGTGCCTTAGGAATTAAAAGAACTAAATTATCCTCACTGTTGGTGCAGTATAAGATCAAGGAGTGTTTCACATTTTTATAACTATATTTTAGATTGATATATTCATAAAGTGTATTCATTTTGATCAAATGGAACTTTTAGATCTGGTTCCAAAACCTTAGCAGTATATTTGCAGACTTTTCTGGCCATTTATGTGCTAAATTATCCTTTATGCCCCCTCTCTTCAACCAGCAGTCTATTTTTGGTATAAGTTAAGAATAAAACACAATCTAGAAATATGTCAGTATAATTTAGAAACATGTCACCATAGTATTAAAGTGGGAACATTTTTATGACAGTCCATGGATTTCATTGTGATATATCTTATAGTCAATGGCAGCTCCGATTCATTGACTTTTTCTTGTAAGTGTATCTTTCAATCAATGATGTCTTGGATTTGATGGTAAATTCGATTAGGAATTGAGCTAAGGAAATGCGCGCTCCTCATTCTTCCCTGTCTCTACTTGGATGTACAGGTCGAATGATTCCCTGCCCTTCCTAGCATTGCAACCAGGAGCTTCTGCATCACCTGCCTCCAGAGAGAGTCAATGAAATATCTTTTTGTTCTTGCAGGATTTCATCAATAGACTGTGAGTGGATCTTCCAGCCTCGGATTTCTAACCACAGAAGGCACAGTGGGGCCTTTCTCCCTCATTCCTCCAGCCCCCTGGCGTCCCACCTTGGTAGTCACTTGTGTGACTGTCCTGGAAGCTCTTCTGGAACCATATTCATCACCAGGCCCTTCCCCAAGTGACTCCCTAATGTTGGTCTATCTCATGGTGCCTCTGTGATAATCAGAAACGGGGAGTATCCCTTTGGCCTGCTATAAGGAAAGTGACCAATTATTTCCTTATCGTTCCCTGATAGGAACTACTGGCTCAATGACCTGTAATGGCCATTTCAGCACTTCCATTCCTTCTGTCTACGTAGCTTCACTATAGGTAAGAACTTGTGCTGTCAGTTACCTTTCAGGTTGCTCTGACTCTTTCCAGCTGAAGGTCCCTCTCCTCTGAGATGGATAGTATCACCTAGTAGCAGGCATGCTCAACCAATATGAGTTTCCTCAAGAGTAACCAGGAATTATACCTACAATACACAGCTACAGCCCCCAAGCTACTGGCCAGCATCTCCAAACTCCTTATATTCTGTCGGAACGCGGGCGTTTCTATACCAAAGGGTATCAAAAACATCTTTGAATTCACTTGGGAGGAGCTCATCACTGATCCTGCTGTGCCTACCCCTTCTGACATCGCGGGCCTGGAGGTCAGCTTTGGATCCCCCCCTGTGGTGGTTGTGGAACCATCCCCCATGCAGGTCCAAATGCTAAAGAAGCCACCACCAGCACAACCACTGCCAGTGCTGTCCTCAGGGCCACCCAAGTACTCCACCATCTCTCCCATCCATGCCCATCATGTGCCCACTGGCCAGGAAACTCTGCATAAATTTCAGCGACAGTCCATCCACCTGCTAACGGAGCTCCTCAGCCTGAAGATGAAGGCCATGGTGGAATCTGTATCTGGTAAGACTGACTCACCAGATTCTCCTCCGTTTCTGGCCCAGATGCATATGTGTGTATTCACTATGGCCCCATAGGACGGGTAATAAGATGTCTGGAAATAGGTGGCAGCCATGGGTCTGCTGTAGGAATTTAACTAGTTCCCTCTACCACTCCCAGAATTGTCTTCTCACTCTTCTCTGTTCTCCTATTTTTCCTCCCATTGACCCAGCTTTGCAGAGTCCAGGTTGGAAGGTTAGCAGGGGGAACAGTATACAAAGTCAGAGGTAGCAAAGGGGTGGAGTTTTGAGGAATGATGCAGAGGAGGAGAGAGACTGCACTGAGGAGGGAGTTACATGTGGAATTTGCAGATTGGGAGGGTCATTTGGGAAGTAGCCAGATGGAGCCTGGTACAGTTAGAACCAAAGCAAGTTATAAGAACCAGGGTCCATCTAAGGTGAGGGTGTCATCCCAGGATCAAGGCTGGGACATAAAGAAACATCAGTAACTAAGCCTTCTCAATTCTGCATTATTTCTGATACCAACAGCATTGGTACCCAGTCCTGTGGGTAGGAAGAGAGACAAATCAAAAGGGCAGCAAGCAGTGTCACCTGAAGGGTCTTGAGAGTTTGAGACCCCTTGATTAGGAGCCCCCCCCCACCCCATGCTTATATTTCCCTTATTTCCTGGCCATTTGCAGAAGTCCTTTTCTGGAAGTATTCTACCCAGGCTAGGAGGAAAACATGCTGCTTTCAATCATTGCTTTAGCAGGTGCCAACCCCCTGGACATCACCAGGCGCTTTGTGGAGGCCAGCCAGCTCCTCCACGTCAATGCCAAGGAGATGGCCTTCGACTGCCTGATTGGCACAGTTGGGAGAAGTGGCTACAGTCCTGGACAGATAGGGAAAGGTGGGTACCTGTGCTTCAGCCCTTAGGTGAAAAGTGCACACGATACCAACAATAGTTCAATAGAAAGGGAAAACCCCTAATTTGAAAATTTGACATTTCCACCAATTGAAAATGGGAAGCAACAGGGATTCTCAAATGCCATGGGTGAGTGGATGAGTTGTGTCAGCAGTTTGGTGTATCTGACGGGGGGGGGGAAATGTCCACATCTTAAAACCCAGCAACTCCTCTCATAGGCCAATCCCTAGAGCTGTGCTTCTCAAACCATCTGTGGTGAAAGACCCATTCTTAAAATTTCCATTCTGTTGTGGACCACTCTGTCAATTTGCTGCAACGATTTCTTAATGCTCACCTTCAGTTTTTCTGCTCACCTGGTCATGGCCTGTATGAGTGAGTGCCAGTCCATAGGCCACACTTAAGAGTCTCACAACCCAAGAGAATCTCCCGTATGTGTGCAAGATGTCATATAAGAATGTTAATTGCAGAATTGTTCAAAATGGCAAAAAGTTGGAAACAATCTAAATGTTTATCAATAGAAGAAAAAAATATGAAGTGTGGTCCATTTAGATAGGAGCACCTAAGAAGTGAAAATGAAGCACAAATCGTACATTCCCATAGAGTGAAATCTCCAAAAACAGTGTTAAGGAGAAAAAAAGGAAAAGCTATGGAAGGATACATTTGGTATGACAGTACTGTTAAAAGTTTAAAAGCGTGCAAAGTAATAATATATTGTTTATAGGTCCATTACACAAAGTATAAGTATAAAATCATGAAGGGAAACATTCGAGAAAGTGATCTCAGGGGAGGAAGAGGGAACAGGGTCTGGGACACAGGATCTGCAGTCCTATCTGTGGTGTTTTATTCTTTTCATATAGTTTGTGTGTGTTGAGAACACTTAAGATCTATTCTCTTAGCAAATTTTAAGCACACGAGATAGTTATATTAACTGCAGCCACCATGCTGTACATTAGGTCCCCAGAATTTATGCCCCTGAAAGCTTGTCCATTTTGAACAACATCTCCTCATCCTCCCCTGGCCCCCAATGCCTGGTATCCACTATTCACTCTCTGCTTCTGTGAGTTTGACATTTTAGATTCCACACATAAGTAAGACCATGCAATATTTTGCCTTTCTGTGCCTGGATTATTTCACTCAGCATAATGTCATGTATGTTCATCCATTACTGTAAATGGGAAATTTTCCTTTTATAAGGTTGAATGATATTCCATTGTACATATATACCACATTTTTTGACCCATTCATCTGTTGATGGACCCCCAGGTTGTTTCCATAGTTTGGCTATTGTGAATATTACTGCAGTAAACATGGGGGTGCAGGTATCTCTTTGAAATAGTAGTTTTATTTCTTATATATATATACATATGTGTGTGTATATGTATACCAGAAGTGGGATTGCTGAATCATGTCATAGTAATATTTGTAATTTTTTGAGGAACTTCCATAGTCTTTTCCTTCATGGCTGTACTAATGTACATTCCCACCAACAGTATACAAAGCTTCCCTTTTCTCCACAACCTCACCAACACTTGCTATCTTTATCTTTTTTTTTCCATAATAGCTATTCTAACAGGTCTGAGGTAATATCTTATTGTGGTTTTGATTTGCATTTTTTAATGGTTGGTGATATTGAGAATATTTTTTATCACTTGTTGGCCATTTGTCTGTCTTCTTTTTAGAAATGTCTATTCAGACCCTTACCTCATTTTTTAATTTTTTTTATTAAATCATAAACACATAGATAATTTATACATTAATGCATTTATGGGGTATAATGTGCTGATTTCATATAGAATTAGGAATGCTTACATCACACTGGTTAATATATACCTCATCTCATTTACTTAATTATTATGTTAAGACATTTATACTCTATACCAGGCGTCTTTAAACTATGGCCCGAGGGCCACATGCA
>CAUYQV010154697.1:0-27607 GCA_963574575.1 Galagoides demidoff | reverse complement strand
AGCTGGTTAACATAAATATTCATGTCATTTGCTTAGTCATTGTATCAAAACATTTATATTCTAGTTCTAGAAAAGTTCACTTGTACCCTTGTTAGACAGATATATAGGTGATCTTTCCGGTCACCCTCCCACCACCCATCCGTAAAATTGTTTTCTAATCAGCAGGAATTCCTGGTCCGCTGGCCACTGGCTGGGGCGTGTCCTCTCTCCGGCCTTTCCGTCCTGCCGGTGTGCCCTCTCTCCTTTTTTGGCTCTCCGCCTCCCTTCCTGTCTGTTTCTCCCTCTGTCTGACTCCCACTTCTCCATCTCCCTTTCTGTCTGTGTGTCTCTCCCCTCCCTCTCCCTCTGTCTCTGTTTTTCTCAGTTCTGTGTGTTTGGGTTTGACTGTGTGATAGTCTTTGCCTCTCTCTCTTCTCTCCTCCTTCCCCCCCCAGGAGAGCTACACAGGTACTTGGAGGCACCAAATACTTTTGCTCTGACTAACCCAGGGCTGTGCAGTGGGCGGCCTCTTGCAGACCTCTCCAGGCAGCAAAAGGGGATACGGGCAAGGAAATCGGATGAGACCCCCTGCCCAAAGCTGCACATTCCCTAGACAAGAAAGGAAAGGGGATTGCCAAAGAGACAAGCAGGAGGCACTGGTCAGCGACGGTCCATCCCCTGGCCCCTCCACCCTTGAACATCTGTTTAATGAAGGGTGGAGTCCCACCCTCCAGATGTGCGGGCTGAGGCTGGGACAGCTGGCAGGAGAGAAGGGCAGTGACTTCACAACCCGCCTAAGCTAGGGGAGCAGTGGGTATGTGTGGGGAAACAGGAGTCCCTGTCAGTGAGAAGCAGAAGTCCAGGCTCTCCCTCCTCCTGCCACACAGAGCTGGGTGCTGGGAGCTGGGGGATTAGCAGGAGAAGAATGGGAGTCCACCATGTCACTGCTCCATGCTAGCTGAGTTCAAATCCCGGCTCCTCCCAGCTTGCAGGGTTGAGCCCATAGACCACTGATTTCCTTTCCTGGCTATAAATCATGACCTCCTGCCGAGGGCAGTAATTCTCCCTGGCAGTGCTGTCCTTTTGTTAAATGGTATCACTTCTCCCAGGTGCCTTATTCAGTCTCCTCCTCCACCTTCCGAGAAGTCTTCCTGGACAAGCACCATGCCCCCGGCTCTCCCACTCCTTGCTCCTCACAGCTCTTTGTGGGTCTTCCCTGCCCCTGGTCAGTCCCCCGCTGGGCTGTCCTGCTGTGTGGGCAGCAGCCCACATCATTACCGTGCTGCCCTCGCCATTGCTGTTATTAGTGCTCAGACTTTCTGCCGGACATCAGTGTCCTCACTGATGTGGTGAGCCACTGTCCTTGCTGGCAGCTTCTTCCACTAAAACAGAGGCAGTCACCATAGCATATTGGGTGAAAGCGTGGCCTTTAGGGTTAGGTAGACCCAGGTTTGGATCTGACCGTCTCTACTTATTAACCTACACCCTCTACACCATGGGCACAGTGAGAGCAACATCGGGTTCTGAAGATTAAACATGATCAATCACTTAGCACACAAGGCCCTCAGGAATCACGGGTCTGACTTTTAGCTGTGATTACACAGTATCTTAGCTGCTCAGTGCCTGGCGTACTCCTAGGTGTAATGCAGGCGCTCAGTAAGTAGAAGTGGAAAAAATGGAACTCCCTGTGGTGACTCGCCCATCCCAGTTTAGCTTGGACTGGGCTCCGGGGTACCCAGCCGCTCAGACTCAGAACAATTTCTGGAATCATCTGCGTCTGCCACCCATTTCCACATTAAGAAGGCAAAAATGAGTCCCCAAGGAGGGAAAGAGATTTGCTTACGCTTCTAAGAAACATATTTGTAGAGTTGCCTATTTTCTACCAAGACACAGAGGAGAGAGCATCTGACAGCTGGGCCTACCTGGGCCTTGCCTTGTGAAGGCAGCAAAGCACGAGCTCCTCTCCAGCCCAAGTTTGTGCAGGGAAGAGGCCATAAGAGCAAAGAGGGTCTGGGAGGGCACAAAGTGGGCTGTCTTGTTAACAACCCCTTGGCCAAACTGGCATCACACACCCTATCATCTCCAGCAGGTTCACCTGCTCCAGGTCACACAGGTAGTGGTGCTGAGTCAGACCTCAAACCTACATCTGTTTGAGTCCAGAGCTGGGTTTTCCATGACATCTGCTGACTCTGACAGGGAGCAGGTGCCACTGAGAAGAAAAAGGGCCCCAAAGAGCAGGCTTGGACTTCAGGAAGACCAACTTACTGCCTCCTGGTGGTGGCTTGGGTTGCCCAGGCTTCAAAAGAGCAGGAAGAGGGGAGGGAAGAGGTTGACAGCCCAGGTGGCCCTTCAAGCTCACCTGTGCTGATAATTAGAACGCAGGGAAAGGAAAAGCTAAAGACAACTGTCACCTGAGCCCCGGGGATACAGACCACCTACTCTGTCCACCTGTTCTCTGTTGCCCACATTTTCAAATATGTGACCACATTGGTGAAGTTCATGGAAGTAGGTCAGTAGCAGCCAGTAGGAATGACTGACCCAGCCTTCAGCCTCTCTTTTGCCTCCCTTCTCCCCTAACACTCTATCCCTCTGTCTCCTACCTTGCCTCCCTGGTATTCTTTGCTCCTGGTTAGAAAAGACGTCAACT
This sequence comes from Galagoides demidoff, assembly GCA_963574575.1. Classification (NCBI taxonomy): domain Eukaryota; kingdom Metazoa; phylum Chordata; class Mammalia; order Primates; family Galagidae; genus Galagoides; species Galagoides demidoff. The sequence continues at coordinate 24,981 of CAUYQV010154697.1, read as the reverse complement.
ACTAGCTGGCTCAAGGCCCCAGGATGGCTCAGAGGTATCTGCAAAAGCCAGCCAAGTGTCACTCCTTTAGTCCCCATTCTGCTAGAGGGACACAAATGGTTCAGATCAGAGCTGGAAGATTAGGCTTCCGTGACACAGACCACCCCTTCCCTATCGGTCCCTAAAAATCCACTGTTGAGTTCCTCTATTCCCAAAGCCATGTATGAATCCTACATTTGTGTTCACTCAGGGTTACTGGAATAGTTAGTGTTAAGAATGCTGATTATCTCATATTGATGGAATGATCAGGGAGGTCTCTGATTAACCCAAAAGGGTGTAATGAATTTATTATTATTCCTTCTTACTTAACAGACAATTAGCTGTGTTACTCTCAGTAAGTTACTTAGTTTCAGGTCCCCCTTTATCTCTGCCACTGCACTCTGGCAAATTCCAGGTATTTAGCACGTATGTCTTCCAAAGCTGAACCCTAGGCCCCTGGGGTGGTCTGGCATGGGCAGTGGGTAGTGGGATTGCTCCCCGCCTGCTCTGGGCATAAAGCAGCTCATAGCATAAAAAGAGCCCTGGCATCAGGATCAGCTGGACATGGGTGCAAACTACTTCTGGCATCCATCCGCTGCATAACCAGGGGAAATACCCCAAATATTCACCAACTGACATGGTCCAGGAATTGACCAGTCAACTATGGCTTTGGAGGAGATGATCTCTTGGTTTTCGGACCACAGGGTAAGAGTAGAGGCGGATGAACAGGGCAACAGCTAATGAGAAACTAGCCCCAAAATACGTGAATAGTTGAACAGCTGGTGCGGCCATACCTGTGTGGAACAGGTGGACATCAGTTCTGAAAATGACCAAATGCAAGTAACTGAAGTGCTCCAAGCCTCAGTTTCCTCGTGTACAAAATGGACTCGAAAGTAGTCTCTACTGTGGGGCCTTTGGAGGGACACAGTAAGTAACAGCCCTCTTTCATGCCAAACCCCAGAACTAATTAAGAGATAAGGAAAAATAATGAGCAGATAGGAAGAAAATAATCACCTTTACCACCTTAGAAAAGTCAGGTTGGAATATTTGGCTTATATCTAAGGTACGTGGGCTCCTAAGGAACCCAGGATTAGTCCTACTCACCTGGATGGTCCCCTGACCGTGGGGTCACCACCTACATCTCCAGGCTCACCTCTGTCACATGCTTTTGTGTTTCAGCAACACTGAGCTTCTTGATAATTTTGACACAGGGCAACTCTACTGATCACTCCACGTCTTTGCCTGCTGTTCTTTTGTCCTGGAATGTTCTGTCTTCCCCCCTCCAGCTGACAAACTCCTACTCATTTGCTAACACGTGGCCCACACGTGCCCGCCTTCAAAGCCGAACCCTGCCTAGGAACTGAAGCTTAAATCGGGGCCCTGAATGTCATGCTTAATCCTGGGGACAATAGGAAGGCAGCAGGGAATAACTTGTTAGGATTTATTTTTACAGGTAACCACATATCAGGAAGAACTTTCTCCAGATTCCGAGACCCCCAGCAGCAGCTCCCTTTTAGCACTTTGTATGTGCCAGCGGGGAAGGGGAAGCGGGATCTCACCCGCCAGGTGCTTTGCTTTCCTGTCTGGTTTGTTCCAAAGCCTTTCAGTTTCTGTTTCCTGCAAACCCTGTGTTTCTGGCTCCTTGATGAAGTTACTCTGGGTTCTATGTAGTGACATCATGTCCACCCTCCTGGGAGCAGGCATTTTTCATGATCCTGCCACTGTTTTTATTATCTCGGTCATGCAGTTCCTCAGGCCTGGAAATCCGGCCTCTCTGGGAGAATCGTTCCCTCCCTTGTCATTAACAAATCCCCTGCCCACGTGAGCCCACATGGCTCGTAAGTCTGGAGGTCAGCTGCTGAAATTCAAGGGCTTGACAGATGTAGAGTGCTCAGTACAGTGCCTGGTAGGGTCAATACACGGTGATTGTTACTGAGTTACCGTCAGGATAACTCATGCTTCGTTGCTACAACAGGTGAGCCCTTGAAACCTTAATGGCTTACCATGATAAAGGTTCCTCTCTGTGATGTCTGGGGCCAGGCAGTCCTCCATCTGCTGACTCGCCCTCCATGGGAAAGGGCGAAGAGAAAGATGAAAGAGACACATCACTCCTGAGACCTCTGTGCAGAGGGGACACCTCGACCCTTTCACTCACTGTCCGCTGGTCAGGCCTAGTCACAGGCACAGGGCCGAGCCTGACCTCTAGGGAGGACGGAAGGATAGAAGAGCTTTAGAGATTTGGACAGAAATAGATTGGCCCCTTTACCTCATTTGAAAAAGGATTTGGGAACAAGGCTGTACATAGAAAGGATTTATAAGACGGTCTCGGTGATATCACTTAGCTTCGCCAACCCTCAGTTTGCTCTTTTAGTAAAATGGGGACAATAAGCGTGCCTAACCTTGTGGTGTTGTGTTGAGGTCTGGGTGATAAATACAACAGTAGATTGAACCAGGCTGTCCTATCAAGACTGTTCTATAAAAACAGGATCTGGAGCTCAGCTCGGCTTGGGTCTTTGGGTCTATATCATCGTCAAACGTTTTGCACTGAGCATACACAGGAGTCCTGAACTATTATTCACAATTCTCGCCTCTTTGTTCTTCTCTGGCTGGGGTTTTGGACCCTTGATTTATTTTCAGAGAGCTGTATGTTCTTGCTTACTGGGATCCCGGAGTTGAGCTGGTACTCGGGAAATGTTTGGTGAAGAAACGAGAGAGCATTTACAGAATACACAGGCTTTCCGCAAGTGAAAAGGCACCAGTGAGTCCTTCGGCCCTTCTTCAGAGGGGGCTGCATGACATGCTGGGGCTCTGGGTCCCTGGGTTCTCAAATGTAGTATAATGCTGGTCAAATTATACCCATGCCGATGTCTCTCCATATGTAAAACAGGCAACAGTAGACCCTGATTCTTAAGGGTTTAGAGTCTGGAGTCAACTGCTGAGGTTCAAATGGGATTCCAGATTTTGTCCACTGTGTGTTTTGGGGCAAATACATTATCTTTCCTGAGCCTCATCTTTCCCACCCATGAAAAGGGAATAGTAATCCTACCTTCTAAGATCCTTATGGGCCCTTAAGGAGAAGATTTGTACGAAACATCCACACTGCATTTGTCTGATATGAATCCCATAATGTTGGGTAATATTATTAGAATGAGGGGGTGAGTACTCACACTATGGAATACCATCCGGCAACAAAAGAGAACAAACTATTCATAAAGCTACAGAATATTATAGATGAATCTCAAAAACTTTATGCAGCACAAAAGCAGCCAGATGGATGAGATCCCGTTTATGAGAAACTCAAAAAAAAAAAAAAAAAACACAGCTGATCTGCAGTGGCAGAAAGCAGATTAGTGGTTTCCTGGGGCCTGGGGTGACTGTAAAGGGTGTGGGAAAATCTGGGGGTGATAAAAGTGTTCTATATCTTGATCGTGGTCATGGCCCCATGGGTGTTTCTGTTGGTCAACACTCATGGAATCCGAACACTTAAAATTGATGCTTTTACGGCATGTAAATTATACCTCAGTAAAGCAGATTTAAAAATTAACAAACAAACCAAAAGTAAAAACAAAAGAACGAGTGGGTTAGACTAGATGAGTTCCCACTCCGATTCTAGGGAACCCTGCTGGGTGTGGTTCCTGCTTTGCCCAACAAGCAGAGGAGGAGCCAGGAGCCTTGCACCCCTGCCTGGGGGCATCTTCCCCATCCTCTGCCTCATCCATGTGGGTCCTCATCCCTCACTCTGCATCTCAGGCCTACCAGCTCAAGCTCTTTGCTTTGTCAACCAACTTAAGGGTGTGGCTGGAGCGAAACGAGGTCCCAGACGTGAGTGGGAGACCCAGATATTAGCTCATAAAAGGATGGAAATGTCACCGGCTCTACTCTGGGCTGGGGAAACTGGTGACCCCTCTGGCTGGTGGGCTACTGCCCATGATTCACAGGTCAGTGTGGGAGGCCACAGGGCAGTCAGCTGAGGGTGACTTCTGAGGGTCTGGCCTTCTTTTTGAGATCATAACCGAGAAGGTCGGGAATAAGACAGACCCCCTTCTGAGAAGTCAGAAGTTCCAGAGCTACCAAATCCCAGGGCTGGACTTGGAGGGAAGCTGTAAGGGGAGAGGATGACGCATTCTGTCAATTCCCCCTGCAATATTATGGTTTGAACTGCTGATAGTAATGACGGTGATAATACTAGCCAGCCTTCCCTGAGAATTTTCTGTGTGCCAGGCACTTCCTGATGCAGTTTACACTCAGTACTCCAGCAACCCTGTTATATAGGTACCACCAGTATCCCTGTTTTGCTGATGAGGGAGTTATGGCACAAAGAAGTTAAGTCAGCTCGGTGCCTGTGGCTCAAGCGGCTAAGGCGCCAGCCACATACACCTAAGGTGGCGGGTTCAAATCCCCAGCCCGGGCCCGCCAAACAACAATGATGTCTGCAACCAAAAAATGGCCGGGCGTTGTGGCGGGCGCCTGTAGTCCCAGCTACTTGGGAGGCTGAGGCAGGAGACTCGCTTGAGCCCAGGAGTTGGAGGTTGCTGTGAGATGTGATGCCATGACACTCTACCCAGGGGGATAGCTTGAGGCTCTGTCTCAAAAAAAAAGGAGTTAAGTCATTTGCCCAAGGTCTCACAGCTACAAATGGCAGAGCCAGAACTTGAACTCAGTCTGATGCCAGAGCCTGCAAAGCACAGGTGCCTCATGTCCTATCCCCTGGCACACACAGAGCAAGTGAACAAGGGACACCTTGTAAAACCCAGTGGTCACAGTGGAAGCAGATACAGTGTGACCTTCACACATAATTGCCTCTGGTTGCAGAAACCTAAATCATACCTGGATCCCTAGCTCCAAGGTGGTCTAGAAATGTGGTGCTAGATTTTCCCTGATCCCTCCTGAACACGTGGGCACATGGGAAGGAGAGTGGGATGGAAGCTGAGGACTGTGTGTACCCTGAGCAGCAAAGGCCATGTGGGAGTGGGCAGGGCAGCAGGCATTAGGAAGGACCCCTGGATAACAAGTAGCAGAGACCATTGTCAGCAGAAACCACTGTCAGCATGCTTTGTGCACATTAAGCTCCAGACATAATGGACAATTTGTGGAATCCAGGGGCAGCAATAACTCCAGGAATCTCCCAGAATCAAGAAACACTGCCAGGACCTTCTCTCCATCACTGACTCAGCCTCCTCTGTGCATCTGCTTTGCCTTCTCCCTCCCTGCAGACGGGGCTCCTCTGCTCCCCAGGCTGCTGTAGCAGGGAGTGTGGCAGCATCACAGGGCCAGCCCCACAGAGTTGCTGTCTCTCTGTCTGCCCACTTCTTTCTCTTTCCCTCCTCCAATTCCAAGTTCCCAGGGAAGAGACTTGGCTGAGCTGGGACCTGGCTGAGCTTGAGTCCCCATCCCTCTGGTCATGTCCAGGAAGGCTGGGGCAGCCGGGGATGTGTTGCACAAAACAGCAGCTGCTCATCCTCTTCCTCCCCTTCCCCTGCCCCTGGAGATGAGGTGGGAGGTTACCCTGATGCAGGGAAGGGGGTTGTTGGCCTATGGGCTAGGAATATTTCCCAAGATGTATTTTACATACATAGGGGCAGTCCCCAGTTTATGAATGAGATGGGTTCAGTAAGTTTGTTCTTAAGTTGAAATCATATGTAAGTTTGAACAGGTACATTTACCTCTTACCTATAATAGCCTCCATTTGTGAGAGTCATACATCAGTTGGGTGTTTGTAACTCTGGGACTTCCTGTAAATCTACCCATACCATTAACTGGCCTAATCAGGGCTCGGGAAGTCTGCAGATCGTTCCCACATGCAAAAATGCTTTTGAGCTTGGACACTGAATCCCTGAATAAGGGATTGAACCCTCTCACCCACCCCTGGGGCCTTCAACTCAGCAGACACAGCCTCTCTCTATAGAAACACCCACAGATTGTAGCAGCAATGGCCCCAGACAGTCTTTATTTATTTCTGGATCTTTCCTCACTCGGATCACATTCACACTTCCTGTAGAGTCTTAGCTCTTTGCTTGGTTCAATCCTGGCTTCTGGCCCTTTCGGCTAGTTGTCAGCCCTTGGTTTCCACAGCGTAAATCTCCGTGCTCCCAACCAGACTTGGATTCAGCAAGGCCCTGTGATCCTATTATGGCCTCCTTGTCCAGAGTTTCCCAGAAAGGCCACTGCCCATGGCCTCCAGACCCAGCCTCCAGCTCCTGCTGGTCAGCATCACGTCTGCACTGAGGATTTCAAGATCATCACATGAGTTTTTGGTCATTTGTACTTGGCCAGACTCTTGAGCTTTGGCCGAACATTCTGTGAGTTTGGGCTCTACACCAAGCCCTGTGGCAAATGCAGGGACCCAGGAGCAACATAAGCTGCTTGCCTTAAGGAGGCCACAGGTATGGCAAAGGTAGGGCCCCAGCAGGTGGGGGCTTGACGGACACTAGGTAGCAAAAAGGAGCCAGCCACCAGGAGCCACTCTCCTGGGCCCAGACAGCCAAAAGAGAACTCACAGCAGCCCAGAATGTCAAAGATAATTTTGACCCTGGCATAGGAAGTTGGAAGATAAGAAGTCTTTGTTCATTCCTCCTCCATGGGTACAATGAGGCATTCATGCTATTGCCCTCGGGACTTGGGAAGCATTTCAGGCCCAAGAAAGGTCTGTGCGTCATCATCATTGTGTAACATGGCTGCCCTCTTTCCGCCCCACCCCTGGACATATCCTGGTCAGGGAAGACAAAGTTCTGCTGCTGCTGCCGCAGCGGCCACGGCCACCATCAATCAAGCTTCCTTCAGTGGCCTCAGAGTGAGACTCCCCAGGACCTGGACATCTAGGGACCTTCCCATTGCCCTCACCCCCTACCCTCAGCTGCTGTATAAAAGGATCAGCCACTGCCCTGAGTGTCCTGGGTGCAGGCTCTGTGGGGACTTTGTGCTGTGGGGAGAAGGATGTGCCTTTGAACGTTCAGCCACCCTGAGTTTGAATCACTTACCAACTGTGAAGACCTAGACCATTGCCTTAACCTCTCTGAACCTGAGGTTTTTGTTTTGTTTTGATTTTGCCCAATGTGTAGCATGAGACTTAGGTCAAGAGCTTTGTAAAGTCGATGTCAGCATTAAATAAAACAGCATATGTAATGCCCCCAGCACTCTGCCTGCCATCCTAGATTTATAGATTACAGTTCCCATCTCTAGGTACGAAGTAAATGGACATGGTTCCCGCCTTTGGGAACATGGTGACCTTTAGTGATTACACCCACCTGTGTGAAACCACTGCCCTGTCCACTGGGCAGTAAGCTCTGTCCTGTGGCATATGTCGCACGGCTAATCCCCTTTTTACAGATGAGATTAGGAGGCATGAGGAGATTAAATGACTCATCCATGGTCACAGAGCTGGGAGGATGAGAAGCTGGGATTAGAACCTATCCTTCTGTCTCCAGAGCCCATGCCATTACCACTCCTCTCCACTGCCTGCACCATCTTGCAGAGTTGGGTGGGCTTGGAGAGTAGTGGGAAGGTAATGGGAAAGTTGGATTTGGATTTAGTCAAGTTGGGGTCTGACTTCACAATGGTGATGACTATGGTCAGGTCCCAACAATAACCCCTGCCTCCACAGTTCTTGTTCAGAGCCAGTTGAATCCACTGTTCAGCAGGCCTGCCGTGGGCCGGCACTCTCTCAGGTGCTGGGTTGGAGCCTGGAGCAGGCCCATGATCTGGACTCACGTGGTCCCTCCCTTACTGTCTAGGGACAGAATGAATTCTCCTTGGAAGTCCTTCCCCAACAGAGGTGCATCATTAGTATTAAGCAAGTGAAAATGCTTGCAGCTCTGTAGGGACTTAATAAAACAAAACAACACGAGAATAATCACGACGACAATGAACATACATGAAGCGTTTTCTCTGTGCCTGTCACTGTGTCATTTGTGTGAATTTTCTCTGTAACTCCCTGAAAACATTGCATGTGGGCATCATAACTGACCCTGTTTTAAACATGAGAAAACGAGAGGTTGTTGATTAACAGCAAGCTGAGCACTGGAGCTGGTTTTCCGACCTAGGTGGTCTGCCTTCAGAGCCTCCAGTCCTAAATATCATACCAGATGGCCTCAACCACATCTGGCTACTGCCCTGGGTTGTTTATGTCTCAGTAATATATTTAGAAACATCTGGAAGTCTTGTAAAGGGCTGCATCGTTAACTGTGGGGGATTTAGCCCACCATTCTCCATCCCTGGTCTTGATCCTGCACCTACTATAGACCTCAAGATGCCCAGCTGCAGGCTGGGGAGCAGAGCCCCATGGCACCCCCTATGACCAACTCCCCACCAGCATGGCAGTTACCTCACCACTGGCCTTGAATCACTGCTGGCCAAGCCAAGAGTCTGGGTTCTGTCCTGAATCTAAAAGACTTCCCAAAGGCTTTTATGAAGCTGTATCTTTCTGAGAACTTCCTGGGAATGACCTCACTTGTCCTCTATCAGCTTCCCCAGAAATGGTGGCTAGCAGCCTCATCCCCAATTTAGAGACTGTGGGACTGGATGTGCCAGAAAGAAGTGACTTTTTCTAGGTCACCTAGGAAAGTTAGGTGCAAAGATGCCCCTAGCATTCATCCCAGCAGTAATTTCTTGTCACCTGGATGTCCTCCCTCCTAACCTATAAGCTCTGAGCTGGTAGGACAATTCGGCTTGTTCACTGTGGCATCCTCAGTGCCCAGCCTGGCCCCTGGCACATGAATTCCAGTCCAGAGATGGTGATGGAAATCCATAATGGCGCAAGAACTGAAGTCACACAGTGAGGGGTAGCAGAGGCCGGGCAGGAAGTCTGTGTTCCTTTTAGTCCAAGACTCTTCCCGCTGCACAGCACTACAGCCATCCTTCTCCTCAAAGAATTTTGCTGATCATCTACTATGTGCCAAGGACTGGGCTGGGCACTGGGGAGCCCACAGTGGACAAGGCAGACATGTCCTTCCATCACAGAGCTTGCAGACTAGGAGTAACGATGTCCAGGTGGCAAGAAATCACCACTGGGAGGAGTGCAATGGAGAGAAAACACAGAGCCAGGGGACCCCGTGTCACCACATCCGGGGGGTCAGAGAGGTTGTCCTGGGAAGGGTGTCTGTAGTGACGCATAGAAGTGAAGGGTGTTTTCCAGGTAAGGTGGGCAGGTGTGCTCCAGGCAGAGGTGCCTCGTATGCAACCAGAGAGGACATTCAGGGAACCAAAACATGGCAAAAGAGGAGAGTGGCAAGTGGCGTGCTCGGCAGGGTAGGTAAGGCAAGATGAGGGGGCCTTGAGGTCTGTATGAGTTCTCTATGCTTTGTAACAAATCACCACAAATTTAGCATCCTAAGACCACGCTCACTCATTACATCTCGGACACCCCAGAACCTGAATTAATCAGCAAACCCTGAGCAAAGACACCATTTGTGTGGGGCTAGGGGGTGAGAAGAAAACCTTCCTTAACACTTAGGCCAGATTACTCTTGAAGGTGTTGCCAGATCATGCTCTCCCATCAAGATACGCAGCAAATTGGATGGAGATCAGAACTCCAATCAGTAGATTGATGATGAGAAAATCCATGGGGATGGGAAAATCTGGGAATCCCCATGTCCAGCCCATGCTCTCTCTAGAGGCAGAAACACACGGAAGCTGCAACATACTCATATACTTGGCAAGCAAAGTATTGAAGGGATGGCAATCAGTTGAGGCGAATATTTAATGCTACCAGACTCAGAAGGCTTGATGCAGCCACCTCCCGGTAGGTTCCACTGGGCCAATGGGCTGGAAAATATTCAAGGTATGCACTGGGTAAATGGTAGCCACCATTACTACCATGATTATTCTTTGTCTTAGACAATGCCATTGTCTAAGGGCATTAGGCTGGGTGACTTCTACAGTGCTGATGTGCCTTGATTGCAAGGGCAATTATGACTTAGCCAGCGGTATAGTCTGGAGCCTGAACCGCCCACAGCAGGAGCACTAGTGGTGGCATTAGGGAAGCAATCCCATCCACGAGCAGCTGCCTATGCTTAGGGCACACGCATGAGTACCACGAAGATGCACACTATCCTGTAGATCACTCTCATCACGCTCGTTTTGTAGAACTGAGGCTCAAAGAGATAGCACGACTTGTCCAAGGTCACTGAGCAAGTGAACAGAAGGGAAGGGATTCCAGCTGCATCAAACACCCGCCCTTCTGCAGCACAGTGAAATAGATCATGCCTTTCCTGACCACAGCAAGTGCATGCTGGAACTTCAACCTTCTCCCCACCTCTCTCTCTCATAAGAAAGTAGATTGGATTGTGAGTCAGTGAGAGTGATGTCATTATGGGGGTAACCTTGAACCCACTCTAATTTATTAAGACAGGAAGTATTTGTACAAACACCAGCACTCTTACTAATACAGTGACTGCTGGCTTGAAAGTTCCCAAACATGTGGTGGTAGGACTTCAGTCCATAACAGCATAGTTCCCAATTATTTTGGTGTGGGTTCCCCTGCAGGCACCTTGCATCTTCCCACAATGCCGGCTGTCAGCTGTAATTACATGTGAGTGTCAGCCCCTCCTCTGCTCCCACTGGCTCTGCCTTCCCCTTGTCTTTGTCCATCACCCACCTGGTTGCTTGGAGTCAACTCTGCACCAGACTGGGGCCATGATTTTGCCTCCAGGCCATGAAGCAGCACATTTATTCACCACTCATTCATTCATTCATTCATTCATCCACTTGACTAGTATTTGCTGAGGATCCACTGTGCGCCAGGACTGTTCTTGGGCCTGGGGAGAGGATGGTGAACATGACTGATGGGTCCCTGCTCATGTGTAGCTGTTGTAGTTGAAGGGGTGTGGGGAATAAATAATTAAAAACTGAGCAGCTGAATAAATGAGGAAGAAAACTTCAGACAGAGTTAAGAAATCTAAAGAGATCTATGGAGCATATTGCAAGTACAAGTTGGATCTATCAGGTGTAGAGCATAAATGTCTTAATCCTGTAATTCGGTAAAAGTGGTGAAGGCTATGTTGTTTAGTAGGATGTAAGCATTCTGATTTGTACAAATAATCAACACATTGAATCCTAAAAAAAAAACATTCTGTCAACATTTTAGACATGTTTATTAAAGTTCTATTTAGATAAAAAGAAAAGAAAGAATGCTATTTAAAAATAGCAGAGAAAACTAAGAAAATACAAAGAAAAATACTAAAAAGAAAATTTAAAATATGAAAAAGTATATTACAGGAATAGATTATGGGCAATTTCATGAAGATAGTTCCTGAAAGCTAACTTAATGACACAACTACACGACTATCCTGTGATTGTGCTTTTTCAGGATTTTAGACTTCAGAAATTTAGACTTTTGGGAATTTGATCTTTTGGGATTTCCGTATGTGGGATTATGGAGTTCAGAATTGTGTCTTTCTGGATTATGATTCAAAGCCATTACAAGTCACTTCACATTCAATTAGAAAACAAATGTTATATGCAAAATAAATGAACTATTGAATAGTTTTAAAAATTCATTGACTAATAAATGTGTTGCAAAAGGCAAAAAAAAAAAAGAAAGAAAGAAAGAAAAGAAATCTAAACAGAATAAAAAAGACTGCCCGGGTGGAAAGGCGCCAAAAAGGATGGGGTAGCCCCACCCCAAGTCTCTCAGGCCCACCTTTGACTTCCCTGGCACCTTCCCAGACGCACAAACATTGTCCCATCTGCGCTCTCCTCTTCTCCTTCTGATGACTTTCTCTGGGGCCCCAGGATGTGCTGCGGCCACACACACAGGGAAAGACCATCCCCGAGGGCAGCCTTCAACAAAAGGAGGGCAAAAGCCAGTGGATAAATCCTCTAATCCCTCTATTCCTGGGGGGACAGTTCCAAGGACACGATCACTCAAGGGTCCCCAGTAGGACTGAGCCTCAGTTTCCCTCGGTGGTAAGCACCTCAGAAACACGCTCTGTTAACATACCCATCTCTGCCATGTTTCCATGACTTCAGGAGCCTGGGCTTCCCGGGATGACCTCACACATGAGCCACCCATCCCAGTCTCCTTTGGTGTCTAGTTGGAAGGAGCCCAAAGTGAGAGGTTTGGTGGAAGGCACCTCACTGAGTTCCAGATCCTTGACCCAAATTATATGATGTAATCATGATGCAAAGATCTAGAGGGAAGGGGCAGGAGACCACACCTGAGGCAGGAAGGACATGGATGGAGAGAGATGGGGTGTGGCTGGACCACAGGAGGTCAGAGGAGCACAGTGGTAGATGCCTTAGGAGAGACAGGCAATTCCGTTTCCTTTGGAGTTCAGTGGAACCATTGGAGGGTTTTAAGCTAAGAAGAAGGGCCACATCTGATTCACAGTTTCAGGAGGCCTTCTGGGTGCTTTGTTGAGAACGCCTTACGGGACAGTAAGAGTGGAAGCTGGGGAGCCAGCTGAAATCAGAGTCTCACTGTCACCCTTACAGATCTCCATCAGGTCTCTCCTCTAAGACCCTCCTCCCCTTTGAGGATGTAATGCAAACTGAGACCAGGCAAGTCCATGTGCTATTCTGACCCTTCCAACCTGCTATTCTCCAACCCAGGCCCTACCCCGCACCCTCTGCTTGCAAAACATAAGCAGCCATACATGAAAAGGAAGCCTGGCACAGGTGCATGGGGCAGGGGGAGGAGGCGAGAGCTGTACCACCACGGCCAGACCAGAACGCCAAACCCCTAAACATGACACTCTAAGGTCAGTGTGTCAGTGTGGATGCCGGATTCAGGCACCCTCTGAGTGCTGCAAAAGAATCTACCCTGAGTTCTTAGTTATTATTATCTAGACTTTATTCAGATATTGCTTAGAAGCTCACAGGGCAAGACTTACTTGTTTTCTCCAAGCCCCACCCCAGGAGAGGGAGGGGAAAGCAGGATAGGCCAGGAGGGAGCCAGAGCAACCAGGGTCTTTCAGTCACGCTCAGGACAACTTTGCCATACTTGGGGGAGGGGATTCTGCTAAAAATAAGACTCATAGCAAAGACAGGACTAGGGTGGCCAAGGTCAGACTAATGCTGAGTCAGACTAGATGCTGCCTAAGTGCGTTTGTTTCCTGAGGTTGCTGTAACGGACCACCGTACATTCAGGGGCTCAATACACATTTCTTATTTTCCCTTCTTGGAGGTCAGCAGTCTAGAATGAGCCCGCAGGGCTGGTTCCCTCTAAGGGCCCTAGGGCAGGATCTATTTCCTCATCTGTTCTGGTTTCTGGAGGCCACCTGCATTCCTCAGCTCATGGCCCCTTCTTCATGTCACTCTGACCTCTGTGCAGTTGTCACATCCCTTCTCTGACTCTGACCCTCCTGCCTCCTTTTCTTTTTAAATGATTTATTTATTTATTTATTTATTGATGTTTTAGAACAGTGTCTCACTATGTTGCCCAGACTGAAGTACAGTGGCATGATCACAGCTCACTGCAACCTTGAACTCCTGAGTTCCAGCAATCCTCCTGCCTCAGCCTCCCAAGTAGTTGGGACTTGGGACTTGGGACTTGTGGCACACACCACAAAAGACCAGCTAAAGTCTTTTATTATTTAATAATATTTTTTTGAGGTGGGGTCTTGCTATGTTGCCCAAGCTGGTGTCAAATTCCTGGCCTCCAGCAGATTCTCCTGCCTCAATTTCCTAAAGTGTTAGGATTTCATGTGAGAGGTACCACGCCCCTCCTGCCTCCTTTGTGTGAGGAGGACCCTTGTGTCTGCATTGATCCCACCAGTACGATAGAAAATCATCGCCCCATCTCAAGATCTTTCACTTGATCACATCAGCACAGTCCCTTTTGTCGTGTAAGGCTACATATTACAGGTTCTGGGAATTAGGGTGTGGACATCTTAGGATTGTGGGGAGGGTCTGTCTGCTCCATTATAGGAAGTGGGTTTTTAGATATAAACATTGGGAGCTAAATTTTGTGCTGAAAGTCAGAAGAAATAGGTTCTATTTGATGGCCCTAGATGACACCCCAGTTCTCGAGTAGAGATGATCCTAGGCAAAGTGCCCCCACCAAAGCATGTTCTACCGGCATTATCTCAAAAGTAGCAAAAGAGCCTGCTGTGGTGGAGAGAACGTCCTGGCCTGGGTTCTAATTTCTACACTTACAGGTGACGGACAACTATTTGGCTCTCCCATTCCTCTCAGCATCCAGGGACTTCTGACTGCGTCAAAATTTACTTTTTTTCCCCCACTTGACTGATCTCTTAGGGGCAATAGGGCTGTCATCTATTAGAAATTTATTATATTAACAAAATAAAAACCATCGAGCACTTACTGTTTGTCAGACACTACACTAAAAGGATCGTGGAGATGACCACGTAGTCCTTCCAGAAGTTCTCCTAGGTAAGGAGTGTTACTAGCTCCCATTTTATTAAAAGGAAAAAGGGAGGGAAGGAGACAGTGATGCAGAGAGAGTTTGGGTGACTTACCGGAGATCCCCCAGCTGGGGAGGCAGAGCCTGCCCTGAATCCTGGGCTTCTGACCTAGAGTTTATGCTCTTATACAATTCCCTACCCTGGAAGGAGGAAAGAGTTGAGTGGCCTGGATGGGCTGACAAGCAGGGAGGGTGATCAAATAGCCTTAGATCAGGAGCTAGAAAATGCAGGGAAGGTGGGTGGGTTCTCCTACTTTGCCTGTCCTTGCTGGTTGACATGGCCAAGTTGCTTCCCCTCTCTGGGCTACAGATACAACGTGAGGGCTTGCACGGAAGGAAGCAGGTTTACTCTGACCCTCGCCTTCTGTGTTTCTGTGGCTGCTAGCCTATTGGCTGTCACCCCCGCCCCTTGCTTCGACCCTCAAATATGCCCACAAGATGTGGCATTTGCTGTCACATGGCCACGTATGGCCAGCAGCACCAGGGCCAGGTTCCTGAGGCCCCTTCACGTGGCACAGCTAAGGCTCCCCCGTCCCCTGGGCCTCCGGCAAGTGTCCAGGCAGCAGCCAGCAGCCGCAAGCATGAGCTGTATCTGTGGTTTCTACTTAGAACAGTTTCCTGTTTCAACCTGCCAGTTCCTTAAAAGCATTAGCCTGAGGTTTTGCCGAGCGAGTCCACTCTATTTTCATAACAGGGTGGAGGGGCTCCTCCCAGGAGCCGAGCCCAGAGCAGAAATTCCACATGAATTACGGGTATAGAGAGCTTGGATGTCCATCTCCTGGAGGAAAAATAGTCTAGCTAGGGGTGACTTTCACGGAGTGGGAAGTGTTCCTCCATCAGTTCAACTTGCCCATGAGGCTGCTACGCTAATGGGCCTCAGTTTCCCTGCCTGTCACACGAGGAGGCTGGATCCTCCACTCTGGGTTGTGGGCACTTCCCAGGCCTCTGTTAATCCCATGTATATAAAAGTGAAATGACACCAGCAGCCAGCCCCTGCGTAGTACTCACTAAGCAATTTACAAATGTCCGTCTGCTTTGTACTCAGAACGACCCTCCGAGGTGGCACTCTCCCTGTCCCCATTTTGCAGATATGAAACAGAGCAGGGGAGTTGACCTATTTGCCCATGGTCGCATCACCTGCGAGTCAGGAGCTGAGCCCCAGCAGTCTGGCTCTAGAACCCCCCCGCCAGCTCTCTCAATGGAGAGATTCGGTCTCAGAGGGCCCAGCTCTGAGTCCTGAATTCATGGTCTGAGTGACCTCGGAGAAGTCCCTCAATTTCTTGGAACCTCAGTTTCTTCTTCATCAGTGAAATAGAGCTAACTGGGCCCGTGTCACTAATCCCCTTGACTTTGAGAGGAATTTTGAGGTCATGACTATTTATGAAGAAGCTCAGGACCAACACAGGGCTTTATTATTCCTACCACTCCTGGCTATGGAGCCATCAGCTGGGTCTGCTTCCACTAGGGCGGGACTCCAGGAGGAAGGTCCAGGGCAGCCCTGACAGTTCCAAAGCTACCTTCCAGCTTGTAGGTGAGGTGGAGTGGGAGTGGGGAGCAAAGCCTTCTCATCAGCCCTGAGCCAGCTTCCCAGAGTGGGTGGCCCTGTGCCAGCCGCCACTTCCCCCCACCCCCATGAGTTTGTGTGTAGATATCTGTGCATGGGTGGAGCCCCGCGGAAAGCCAGACTTCTATCCATCTTCCTTCTTGGCACCTCGTGAGTATCTAAGAGGCATCTCCAATTTAATCCACCCAAACAGAACTGTTGGTTTCCTTCTTGAAACCTGCTCTTTCCCAGCCTTCCCCATCTCAGTAAGGGACATGACCATCTACTCAGGTTGCTCGGGCTAAAACCTTCCCCATCACAGGCCACTTCCAAGCCATGAGCACACTATGTGCACTATTTGACTCCAGCTCCAAAGTGTCTCCCAACTCTGCCGTCTTCTGTCCACCTCTCTGGCACCATCCAGGGGCAGGTGAGACTGGGTGGTGGCCACCATCATCATTTACTGATGACTGTGCTTCTCCTACCCCAAGTGAGTAAGAAACACGATCCCATCCTTCCTCTCTGCCCACCCCACACACCAATTTTCCCCAGGGCTGTACCCGGGAGGTGGCAGCAGTGGCGGCAGCAGCAGCAGCCTGCCCACTGGCCAGGAGCTCCACCCAGGAGATAAAAGTTGCTGGAGGAATGTGCTGGCAAGGCTGGTGCCCCTGTCTTCTCAGGGGTGTAAATGGCTTTCCTGCTCCCACAGGTTCAAAGAGTACTTCATTTCACAGCAAAAGTACAGCTAATGAGTAACAGATTCTCTGGCTCCAGCCGCAGCTCTGAGAGCCCAGAAGGGAAAGGAAAGCCCCCAAGAATCTGGATGTGAATGTCTGCACTGAGGGGCCCTTCCTCTTTTCTCTCCAGGGCCACAGAACTCCCTCAGTAGCAGGGAAAAATCATGCACAGGGCAGAGCCCCACAGAGTCACCACAGAGCAGAGCCCCACAGGTGACTGAGAGAGGCCTTGAAGAAGGGGGCCCTGAGCTGTGGGTCTTTCAATCATGCTGAATTCCTTTTGGGCCTGGAAGCTGAGTCAGGTAACACAGAATAGTCAGAACAACAGCTTCCTTGTCCTGGGGGGCTGCCAAAAGGCCAGCAGTGAGGTAGCACATTGGGAAGGCCACTGGGTTTGAGGCCACAAGACCTGTTCTGTGCACTCTGACTCTCAGTTTCCTCAGATGGCCAGTGAACATGAGAATCACAGAAGATCCCAACATCACTGTCCATTACACAGTGAAAAGCGCACTAGATGGAGGTTCTGAAGACCTAGGTTCTAGCTGTGGTTCAGCCGGGCTGAACTTGAACTTGTGTGATCTTGGGCATAGCAGGCTGGGGCGATGAGCCTTGGATAACAGAGGACCTAAGTTCACACTCGGATTCTTCTTCTCACTTCATGGAATGATTGAGCAAGCCCCTTGGTATCTCTGGCCTTGTTTCATTATTTGTAATCAGCACCAATAATAATAGCAACTTCATGGCACGTAGTGAGGATCAAGTGAGAAAAGGCACATAAACTACTAACTCTTAGTAGGTGCTTGAGGATAGGAATGGAAGCTGGTTTTCCCAGAAGCCATGAAAGGAACAGGCTGTGACCAAACCCAAAGCCAAACCATTGCAGAGTGGGTGCAGTACCCCATGTTCTGTGCTGTGATCTTAGTCTGTCCTTACAAAATGTTAAATAGCTAACATTGGGACTTAGACCAAGTAGGCTGGACTCTGGAAAATGTGCTAAATCACTAAGTGGTTCTTCAAAGCACATCTGTATCCTTCTTTCCTCTCCTCTGGGGGTCTACCTGCTCCCAATTTTCAGCAAACTCAAAGTGTCGGCAATGGATGGCCAGCTTCTCCTATGCCCCCTTCCCTCCAGGGTGTTAGAAAGAGTATTTCCTTCATTCAGCAAAAATTTCTTGAACACTTACTATATGCTGGGCATTTGGTTTACAACAGTAAAAAGAACCGCCAAAAAAAAAAAAAAATTCCTTGTCTTCATGGAACTTACTTTCTAGTGAGGCTGTAGGGAAGACAATGAACAAATAGATAAATAAATTATTAAACATAAAGTCACAATTTGATTATCTTATCAAAGGTCAGTGAGATACTTACCTGTGGGCTCTGAAGTAATTTGGTTCTTGCATTATTCATTATAATGGACACCCACTGTGGACAGATATTATGTCAGGAACTGCAATTAAAAAGATATATGACATTTTGGCTTTACCTTTGGGGACCTCCTATTCTAGAAGGAGAAATAGAGACACTGAGTAATTTTAATCCACAGTGCTAAGAACTGTTTTGGAGGAATTCCCTCACCCTCTACCTGATATCTGAAAGAACCAAGAGAAACCTGAGGAAGGCTTCACAGAGAAAGTAATGTTTGAAAGAGCTGGTCCTTGAAAGATAAAGATTTCATCAGAAAGAAATGGAAGTGAAGACTTCCTAGAATTGGGATAAGACATAAAAGCAAGAATGTTTGGGAGTACGGAGTAGTCATTCATATTCAGGTGAAAAATAGGAAAGATGTAACAGAGACAGGACAGGAGAGTACACTAGGGAGCCTGGGCACCATCAAGGAAGTAATGTGAAGTCAGGAGAGATTTCTAGGGGTGTGGCCAATCACCCATGTATTTCACCTACCTGTTTTCCTGTTCCTGGATCCTGCCTTTGGCTGTGTCTAAACTCATGCTAAACCTATCTCTTGGGTACTTAAGATGAGTTATTTCATCTTTCAGTTCTAGAATTTCCAGTTGATTTTTTTCTCAGTTTCACCTCTCTATAAATTTTCCATCTTTTTCTTTTATTTTCTTGAACATATAAATCAGTATTGCTCAGACCATGAATCCAGGACTGATAATACCAATAAATACATGAATGGCTGATAATACCAATACATGAATCACCTGTGACATCTGTTTATATTGGCCACTTTTCCTTTCTTTCTTTTTTTTTTTTTTTTTTTAGTTCTTTGGTCTTATCTCATAATATACTTGGCTACCTTTGGGCCAGATGCCATCTCAGGTTTCAATAGTGACCACCCTTTGCTCAATGAAACAGTCCAGAGTTTTTTCCTTGACAGAGCACTGAAGTCAGAGTGGTGTTCCGTTGGAGGGCACAGTGGATGTAGCAGAGGCCTTGATGCACTTATTGATGAGGCCCAATCTGCAGTGATTCTGATGGAGAGGTCAGAACAACAAGGAGGGCTCCAGAAGGGAATGTGGGAGGAGGATGTGGGGGACTAGGACATGGGGTTCCCAGCCTGAGCCCTGCATAGTAACTGCCCACTCACCAGACTGGGAGTAGCCCAGTGCCAATCACTCTCCACCCCACCCTACTGCATCTGGGAAAGACATCCTGGCTGTGTAAACGAACCTTATGAGTCTAATTCCAAGAAGGCCGAGGAATTTGACAGGAAACAACGCAAGCTAGTCGCCTCAGATCACTGTCTGGGCTTGACGTGATCAGATCTGAAATAGCTACAGAGCCTTGTTATTAGATGTTTTGAACCCAGATGAACACATGCAAGCCTGCAGGCACAAACAGGAAGGTTTAAGATGAGGCCACCAAGGGGTGAGGCCATACAGGCCCGTGCAGAAACTGAAACCAAAGCTCCATTTGGAGTCTGGTCCCAGTGGAGAGTGTTTGACAGGAATTGTCAGTCAGACCCCAGCAGTCTGTTTCCATAGCCAAGAATCCTTCACCTCCATCCCCACTGTTCAGCATGACTATTCTTGGGAGCAGGAGGAGGCTCCTAGATGGCTGTTTTCAGGAGCTCCTCTGCCAAGACCATGTCCTGCCAGTCATTTCCTGACCCCAGCCTTCAGCTTGCCCAAGTCTTACATCACTTGTAACCCACCACTGCCACCCCCCAGAATAAAGAGCCACCTTAGCAGCTGGGCTGGCAGGCCTGGTCCCACTCCTTCCTGGGTACCTCTGACAGACAGATCCCAGAGAGACAGCGCCCTGCCCAGCTGCACCCCCAGCCCTTGCTGCTCGGGGTGGTGTGACTGCCCAGGTCTCCCTGCTAGGGCCTCATCCATTTGATATGGGTGAGAACATTGTGTCCACAGACCCCAATGGCCAGGGGCTGCACGGCGGGGGGCGGAGGGGGCTTTCTTGTTATTGAGTCTGGAGTGAGCTCAGCCTTGACACTGAAGTAACAGAAGCACAGACTCGTGGACTCAGGGGTGCCCACTGCGGTCTGCCACGTGGCCTCAAGCAAGCTGCGTAGCCTCAGTCTCTCTGTGTATAAAGTGGAGATAGTTACCCGGCAGGGTTATATCAGGATTAGTAAATGAGTTTATATTTGTAGATGTTTAGAACAAAGCCTAAGGAGTGGGCAAAAAGTAACAGTGGGAGGGGGCGATGGGGAGTCGCTGCTTAGCGGGCACAGAGTCTCAGTTTGGGGAGATGAAGAAGTCCTGGAGAAGGATGGCGGTGATCATTGCACAACATTGTGAATGTAGATGATGCCACAGAACCTTACACTTTAAAATGGTTAAAATGGTAAATCTTAAGTTACATATGTATTACCATAATTAAAAAGAAAAGTAACTACAACTGTTACCTGACAGGGCTACCTTCAGCGCTTCAGGGGGTTCTACTGTAGAGGAGAAGAGGCTTTCTCCTCCCATGTGAAGTTTTGGTTCCGTGTCGGGCTGCTGCAGCTTCTCCTACCCAAGAGAATGAAACTCTAAAGCCCCCAGGAGGTTCTGCCATGAACCTGGCTGCCTGGGAGCCCTCTGAGTTGCAGAGAGGTAGATGCACGTACACAAGATATGTACTCGGTTTCAGGAAGATGGGCACACACAGGCATGTGCCCAGTTTCAGAGAAATGGGCATACACAAGAGAGATGGGCACGTGTCTATATGTGCCCAAGAAGGGGTAAGGTGACTGAGCAGGAGCTTTGGAGACGGATGCTCCAGCTGCTCTAATAAGACCCTGAGGGAAACTGGGTGGTGTAGGCAGGATCACCAAGCACATCTTCAATGCACTGTCCAGCTTGTCCAGGCTTTACCCCTTTCTCTACTCTCATCCTCTTCAAAATCTCCCCAGTCCTCCCATGCTCCTAGCCCCAGCTAGCAGCCACCTCCTGAAAACAGCTTTCCTGGATTCTCCAGCTCTTGGTGGACCCATTGTCTGCACTAAGAATCAAAGCCTCAGCAGAATAATTAGACCCAGCTCAGCAATCGTTCTCCAAGCACTTTGTGTGTATGAGTCATGTCTCCTTCTTTAAGGTGGGGGTGCTGGCTCGTCTTCTCTGCACCCCTCTCCTTGCACACTGCCCATAATTGTGCAGACCACGCTTTCACCTTTTAAAATGATGGCATGTTGATGAATTTTTAGAAACAAACAAATATACAGGGTGACCAATTTTAAACTGCACACTTAATGGACACCCTGTACATATTTCACAATATCAACTCCCAAAGAATAGGCATATCCAGGAAACATCAGTTCCAGAGGATGTTCCAGAGGTTGATTATTAGAAGACAAGGGAGTCTATAGTCTAATACATTTGGGAAATACTGAGCTAAGCAAAGCTAAACACCTTTATTTATTACAGAACATATTAGAGACTATACAATACTAACAATTACTTTAGTGGTGGGCTGACTGTTCAGTAATGCAACTTTGGTAACTTGAACATGACCATGGTGAAAATAGTGTTTATACCACAAAAGTCAGCAGATGCTATGAGTCTAGGGCTTTGTTGTTGTTTTTTTTACAGAGAACTGGTTTACCAGCACATTACTGACTACCACTTCAAGAAAGACTAGAGCGTGCAGAATTTCCTAATGGATTTGATCATAAAATTCCTTTATCATCTAGGGAAGCATCTTGGAGGAAGTAGTGTTCCATACAATATAACTTTCTATGCAAAGATACGTTAACTAAATGCCAAGGGAGATGGGTAGGAGGAATTCACAGTCATTGAGTGTCTACCATGTACCTGGCACAATGTCAAGTGCTTTATATGCATATATGCATTACTTCATGTAATTCTCACAAAACACTGGAAGAAGTACAAATATTGCCCACATTTACAGGCAACGAAACCAAAGATCAAAGAATTTTCCCAACTTCACACAGCTAGGAAGTAGTAGCACAAAACCTATCTTAATCAGAGATTATAATGTCTAGTGGGGTGATGTTTGCAACAAGATTTAGGTAATCGTTTTAGAAGAGTTTGTTAAACAGCTTATAGGCAGGTCATGAGATATACTTAGAATCTAATCATCTAGAGTTGTCAGACACACTTCAAGAAGACAGCAGAAATGTTACTAAGAGTCTCAGCTGGGCCATGGTCCTCAATCTTCTTCCTACTTGTCTTCTGCTATGGGTTGAACATTCTAGAACATGACAGACTTTTGAATCTCCTGGGCAATGTTTAAAGTGCCGGTGGCTGAGTTCTACACACTCCACAAAGCAATTCTAACCTATAGCCAGGATGGAGAAGCATTGAACTTGTTGTGGAAGGGTCCTTAGAAACAAGCCAGAAAATTCTCATTTTATGGATGGAGAGACTGAGATTCACAGAGGAGAAGGGACCAGGCCAGGATCACAAAACAGTCAGCTGCAAAACAAAACTAAAGTCTGGGTCTCTTGCTTCTTGAATAATGACCTTTCCACATACCATGAAGGGCCTTCAGTCCTCTCTGTCTAAAGAGATATAATTTCGGCTTAAATCAAAACCCATTTGGGGTAACTGAGGCTTAGCTCCGCCCCCATACCCTCAGAAAAACTAACCCTATTGGCTAAGGGCATTCAGGAAAAGATGCTCTGTCCTGCAATGATACCATTGTCCTGAGCTGCATACAGAAATCAACTACATAGTTCTGTGTTCCTTCTGCTCACCTTGGAAGAATCCTTCTTCCCAGTCTCAAATAATTGGGCTGCTGGGAAGGTCACCCTAAAAGGATTTTTCTGGTAGCATTTGATTTTCTGTGGTATGATTTCCTTTGATGTTGATGCAGATTTTTGGTAGTTCTTGGAACATGTCTCTGCTGGGACATGTTGTCAAGTCTAAATGGAGGTCTAGCCCACCTGGGCAAGGAGAGTCAAGATAACCCAAAGTTAAGACCCACATGACCTTCAAAGATATGCCAGGGCCCACTGAAGGCATGCATGAGAAGCAACCCACAGCCCTGTGAACATGTTCTCTGCCATTGAGGCACTGGGAGCAGAAATTTTAAAATGTAGGTTAAGCTTAAAACCCACACAATATTACCTATGAAGCCTGCAGTGTTCATTCTTGAACATATAGCTTTCTGGTGTGCCCTTGAAAATGATTTGAATGCAGAAACAATATGGTGATCTAATGAGTTCATTTGATGTACAGGATTATTGACCATAAATTAGTTAGATGTTGGGGGTGGCCTATTTCAGGGGCTGTGTTTGGTTTTAGATTAACCATTCATTCACTTATTCATTTAATAAATTAGCAAACATCTGGTTTGGGGATATAGTGATAAGTCCAAGAACAAAACAAAACAAGATGGTGGTGTCTCCGCTCCCAAACCTTAAAATGCATGGGGAGGGGAGTGAGAAGAGTCATATAATACAACAGCAAATGAGCAAATCAGTAAGGAACCATAGCAATGACCACATGATGTGAAAAGAGTGAACAGGTGGGGTGATAGAGGTCAAGCCCACGGGGAGAAACTCTAACATAAGAGTCACAGGAAGTTTCCCTGGGCTGCAGAGAAAACAATGAGAAGCACACTGTGGTCAGAGGGAACAGTGTGTGCAGAGACAGGGCAGGGCTTCTTGACTCAAGGAACTCAAAGAAGACCAAGGGGGCTAAAACCAAGTGAGAAAGGGGCAAAGGGAAGGAGACGGCACCAGGTTGCTCAACAGAAGTCAAGCCCTGCAGACCCTGGTGTTTCAAGTGTGGTGGGAAGCCATGGGAGGGTCTCCACAGCACATCAGGACCCCAAATCACATGGTCTCGTAAGCTGTCCCCCCTCAGGTTGACTATAATAAGGAGCCAAACCACCTATGCTGCAGTAAATTTTCTTTCTCTGCCATTAATTAACTCAGTCCCTCAGTCAGCCTGCTCCCCAGCAAAGTGTTGTCCAACACACTGGAAACACAGTGAGTAAGACAACTTAGACAAGTCCCAAGAGGCTAACGCTTATCAATAAAGGCGGGGAGAGGAGGAATAATTGAGACAGTTGGGGTAGGCTTCCCAAAGGAGCTGATATTTGAGCTGAAGCTTGAATGACAAGATGCCTCCAGCCATGGGAAAACTAAAGCGTGCTCCTGGCACTCTTCAGACCAAGGGCAAAGGCAGCCTTGACTGAGGGGGTCAGCTGCAGTTTAATCTTTAATAGGTTCAATCTTGGGGCAGTTGTTAGCCTGGGATTACAAAGCCAGTAGGACTAAGAAGTTAGGTTGGAGCCCATATAACTACCATCAGGCCACCGGCCAGAGTTGGTGCTGGAAAGTTGAAGCAGATTGCCAAGCTGAGGCCAAGGAGAGAGGGTACCAGATACTCTATCAAAGCATCCAGTGAGTCTTGCCCTATATCTTATTCTGTCCCTGGCCTACAGAATGATTCCTGTAATTAAGCATTTCCAAGGATATGTTCAAATTTGGCATAATTCAAGATATGCAAGTTCCAACAAAATTAGATGAGAAGTCTATTTTGGCCAATCAGGTTGGCTGGCAAGGATGAACATGATAGTGATACCCAGGTGTGTTGAATAGCCCTGTTGGCTTGCAAGGAACTGAGATTCTTTCAAGGGGTACCAGGTTGAGGAGAAGCAAGGGGCATAAGCAGTTATTAGAAGACAGTTGCACAAGAATCCAGAGAAAGAGAACAAGAAAATTTGGGACAAGCAGGAACATTGACAAATCTTGCATCTCCATTAACACAACACGAGCACTTCTTGTGCCTTCTCCTCTCTCTGCCTCACTGTCGCCTTTCCCCGGTCCGGCAGAAAGGGCGGCACCGTGCGTGTTCGGTATGTGAAGGGAGAAGAGAGCTATAGTAGCTTTAGAAGGAGAATGAAAGAACACGCACACAGTTCAGACTTGGAGGTCGCGCCTAGAAGGTAAA
>CAUYQV010154695.1:0-11374 GCA_963574575.1 Galagoides demidoff | reverse complement strand
ACAACAGAATAACAGTTAATGAAATGTTTTATGTAGCTTTTTTTAACACTGCATACATATTTTTCACTGAATATAATAAAATGCATTGAATTCTAAGCATCTAAAAATGTGTTTTACATACCTTATCCCTACTCGTTTTTTGTTTTTTTGTTTTTTTTTTTTTGAGACGGAGCCTGAAGCTATCCCCCTGGGTAGAGTGCCATGGCATCAGAGCTCACAGCAACCTCCAACTCCTGGGCTCAAGCGAGTCTCCTGCCTCCGCTTCCCAAGTAGCTGAGACCACAGGCGCCCGCCACAACGCCTGGCCATTTTTTGGTTGCAGTCATCATTGTTGTTTGGCAGGCCCGGGCTGGGGATTCGAACCCACCACCTTAAGTGTACGTGGCTGGCGCCTTAGCTGATTGAGCCACAGGTGCCGAGCCTATCCCTACTCTTTATAACAAACCTAAGTGATCCTATTTATTTCTAATTGAAGAATAGGGAAAACATCAACATGGCAAAACTGTGATTGGTATCCAGATTTGCCTTGACTCCCAAATTTACTGCTTTTCAGTGTAACAAGTACCATCTTAACTGAACGGTGTAACAAGTTGCTATCTCATCAGCAAAGGTCAATAGGTAGTTTCTTAAATAAACTTGGGCATAAATTTAAAAAAATAATTAAACCTTTATACAATTTTTAATTCAAAGGAGGACAGTTTTCACCTTCTATTATTAGGGTTAGGTTTCACATAAATTAGCAGTGGCAGGGTAAAGGCAAATATTAAAAACAGCATACATTGTGTTCCCTGTGACTAACACAATATTATTTACAGGTTTGGTTGCTGTGGTGATGGTCTCATAAGTTTATCTTTATCTAGAAACCCAGCAGAAATTTTTCTAGCGGTATAAATAGAGTCTAATTTAAAAGGTGCGAGGTAAGACTGGGTGCACTTATGCCTGTAATCCCAGCCAGTAATTGCTAGAGCTCAGGAGTCGGAAACCAGCCTAAGCAAGAGCACTCTGTCTCTATAAAATGTAGAAAAATCTGGCTGGGTGTTGTAGTGGGCACCTGTAGTCCCAGCTACTCTGGAGGCAAAAGGATTGCGTGAACCAAAGAGTATGAAGTTTCTGTGAGCTATGATGCCACAGTACTCTATCCAGGGAGACAGAGTAAGACTCTATTTAAAAAAAAAAAAAAACTAAATATATAAGTAAATAAAATAAATAAGTAAATAAAAAGTGTATGTTAAAAAATCAATTTTCTTGGATATAGAGAATTTTCAAGTATAATAATATAATAAATTTTATATAATAAAATTCTATTACATCACATACTGGAATAGTAAATTAAAAAATTTATTAAAAGGTGTCTCCTTCAATTATTAGGTTTGGAAAAGAGGATTGTTTACTCCAGGTATACACTTAAATTTACATAGTTCTAAAATGATATGGTTTTATTTTGTTCAGACTGAGAGATTAGTAAGCTTTCACAGAGTTGACAGTGCACGTTGTAATCAGAATATTTTTCATATAAAGTCCATATATAAAGAAATCTGTTGGGAAGGCAAAGCAAGCTCTCCCAAAGGCAGTCAACAGAGAAAAAAATAAAACATTGAGTTAAGTGAATGATGGCTAATATATTGATCTCTTCGCTGTATGCAATGTTCATCCCTTTGGTTTTCCTGCATGATGTCAAGTTTTCCTTATTTTGGGAACCCAGTTTCTATTTCCTTACAATTATGTACATTTTGTGTAGAACCTCATTATTGAGAATTAACTCTTTATAGTATTTATCATCCAAAGATGTTCCCTTGAGTAATTTTTTTCCTTTCCCACCTTATAATTTCCTTGTCATTCTTTCATAATTTCCTTGTATCAGTATGAGAGCTATTTCATTTAATTATGCCATCTGTATCCACAAGAATGGTTCATTGACTTTCTTATTCTTTTTATGTTTCTTGATGTTTGGAGTACTCTATATATTGTATTTGTTTACTTCAATAGAAGGTAAGCAAATTTTCTTTTTAAATTTTTATATCATTTATTTTATGGCCCTTATATATGTCAAAGCTTAAAATTTTCTTCTCTAAATTGCTCTCAGTACCTGAAAATTTTTTTACTGATTATTTTGACATATATTACCATATAGTAATGATTCCAAATGCTTATGATAGATGATGATTTAATTACTGGGAGTGTGAAACATTTCTGTGTGTGAACACGGCCTTTATTTCTGCATATTACTATAGTAGCAACTACTATAGTAATTACTCCCCTATAGTAATAGTAGAGTATACATAAATAAATACTATAAATAATAATAAATAAATACTATAATAAATAATAAATACTAAAATTATACTAAATAATACTACTACTAAATACTACTACTACTACTAATGATACTAAAAATAATAAATAATAAATAAATACTATAATAATACTCTAGTAATTACTATAGTAGTTAATTTAGTGTTATTCTAAGTAATTATGTTTGGGAAATTTCAGTATTTGTATGCTAGTGATGCTTTTCTAAAATGCATTAAAATAAGTAATCATTGAAATCACAAAATTATTCACATCCACATAATTTTTTTTGTGTACCATCAATGGCTTGTCCAGACACATTGGCTTAAAAGGTAAACACTAGACTCCTAGACTTGTTAAGGCATGTTGGACTCTTTACAATTTCATCCCAGCTAATTTCTGATTCTATCTTTCATTTCTTCCTATTATAAACACATTTTCTTCTACTTTCTATGCTGTTTTTTATAAAAAATATTAGCCTTTTCTTCAATTTCTTTACTTCAAGAACTCTTATGATTTTCTTCATACTTCTCTTGATGCCATTTTTACATTCTTATTTTGTATAATTTTTTGTTGATTTCTCATAGACTGTGCTTCTTGAAGAATCTGTTCCTTGCTTTAATGAATCCAACCTTAAAGAATTACTGATTACTATAAATAATACTCCCAGACATTTTTCAAGTTTTTCTGTTTATTCAAGCAAACACAAGCAAATCCTTTTCATTTTGGTTTATCTCTTGACAGTAGAATTATGACATACCTATTAGAGAAAATTTGGAAAAGTATTTAGAGAATCCTTTCTGGCAAGGTGATCCTGAACCTGGGTTGGTCCTAGACTTGAACCAGCCTTGCATGTCCATTTACAATATAATTTCCTTAACAACAGCACATGTGGTCTATTTTGTTTTTGTCAGTTATTGGAAAAAGTAATCACAACCAAGGACCTTGTCTAGTTGGAAAGCATGGGGAATCTTTTTGTAAATTTCCTGGTCTCTAAGCTTAATCCATTACTCTTTCCTTTAAATGCTAAAATAGTTTGGCATGAGTTAGTTAGAAACCTAGTTTCCGCTGCTTAACAGAGAAGTCTTAATGTGAGGTTCTTAATAAAAATCACCCTGAAGGCAAATCTTCTCTTACTTATACTATAGATGCATTGGCTTTTCTAGCTCTCAAAGACCCCAGGTTATTAGACTGCCTGTCAATATTTATTGCAGTTAACAGGCAAAAAGCCAAGGACAGCTATTTTATAGTCTATCTCTGCAAACTGGCTAATTCTTGCCCGATTTCACGTTATTCTTTCGGTACCTTGCTAAATACAACGTCAAGTAGCCAACATAAATGAGTGCTCTTAAATTTTTCAACACCTGCTCCCATATCATGGGATTTAAGAGATATGTCATCATGTTTCCAAATTTTGGTAGGTGGCCATTTTACCAAGCGGTTTGCCAGGGCGTGATAATATTCCATCCTATGAGAGCTGATACCTCTTTGTGTGCTGTCCACTTCTCACGAGTGCTGCTTATTTGAAGCTTTGCACTCGCTATTGTCCACTTCTAAGCACTGGTTTCTTCATTTACTGGGATATAACCAATAGGTACAGAGGGTCCAATGAAAGCAAAGTTTGTTTTTCTCTTGCGTAAGAATACGGAGGTGTCACCAGCCTCTGAGTGGAGATTTTTCCAAGTTCTTGGTGATTGTCCAGAAAAGAATTTCATGACACACTACATAAGGCAAGCAAACAACATTTTTTTTTTTAAATTGAAATGAAAGTACACTCTCAGGAAATACAGAGTCGGCAGGTTCAAGACAGAGAAGGTGCAACTGGAAAAAGTGGCTTTACATCTTTTGTACTCTTGCTAATCGAGGGGAAGGATTTTCAAGACCAAGGGGTTTCCTTTTACTAAAACTTTAGGTAGCAATTCCTAAAATTGTGTTTCCTTCATTCTCACAGTTTATGTGGCTGTAGCTGAACTGTCATGGTGGTTTCAAGGGCAGAGAAATTTTAAGAACAAAATGTAAATGATATTATAATTATCAAAGTTCATGTAAGGTGACAGAGATAGCTGATAAGCTGGTTATAACCATCTTCACTTATGTTCATCAGCCCCTGTAGTTAGCTTCTGCTCGGGGGTGGTTTACTTCACCACTGACACCCAATCTTTGGTCCTCCGCATAGGGCCTCGTTTACTTTAATACCTGCACCCCATCTGCACCTGCATCTGGTTTTAGCCCCGAGTCCTGGTCTTTTACCCCATCAGGCTGGCTAGATAAATCTCTACCACAAAATCATTAAGGAGCCCAGGTTTTTCTGCATTATTGTACTTTCATCCATTGTTATATTTAAAGTAGCTATGAAATACAACAGATACAACCAGAGGGCAATTATAACTGCTCAACGTTCCCATTCTAGGCAAGGATAGCATTAGATATCAACTGTATCTGCATGGTAGGATCTGGTACTTATATGTTTAAGCCTGTCATATTAAACACTCAGTGAACTGCACATTGGTCATGCCAGTGGCTGGAGGACATAGTTACTGTTGATGAGCTTTTGCTTCCTTAGAAAGTTTTAACTAAGGGAGGCACCTGTGGCTCAAGGAGTAGGGTGCCGGCCCCATATACCTGGGGTGGCAGATTCAAGCCCAGCCTCTTCCAAAATGTAAAGTTTTAACTGCAGATGGGACAGGATGAATAAAAATGCTCTCTATGGGTGGTGTCCTGGGTAGCAGGATCTATTTAGAATATTCCACTGCTTCAAATACCACCAAGGGGAATGGTGGTATTAGCAAAGGGATAAACTAAAATCAGTGGAAAAGGGTAAGGTGGTTTAGGAGTAAAGAGGAAAGGAGCAAGGTAGTAGCAAGCTGTTTTTAGCTTGTTTTCTTCCCAAGTGCCTCTCTGTGGTATCCTCAGTCTGATGAGTTGTTTATCCTT
This sequence comes from Galagoides demidoff, assembly GCA_963574575.1. Taxonomy (NCBI): domain Eukaryota; kingdom Metazoa; phylum Chordata; class Mammalia; order Primates; family Galagidae; genus Galagoides; species Galagoides demidoff. The sequence goes on along the minus strand of CAUYQV010154695.1, from coordinate 6,151 downwards.
GGAAGAAATTTGTATATAAATAGAAAGTGTATATATATAGCATGACAGTAATATAATCTTACCCAGTATTTGTGTAGGATTTCCTCGTTACTGTCTTGCCTAAGAAAATGAAAGCTGACCTTTGATAGAAAGGCGTGAAAGAAAGGAGTTTAAAATGGACAGTTCTGAATGGGGTTCTCTTTCAGATAAGCAGGTGCTTCCAAGTGAAATGACGTGAAAGTCTAAGCACTGTGCACAGCCCTGAGATCACAATACCCCACCCTTCCTCGGAAGGAAAACAGATGAGGAGCTTTATTGGTGTTGATCAGAGAGTGCAATGGTATTGAATAGATAGCATGATAAAAATATGCTCTGAAATATAAAGGCCAAACTGAACTGACCTATGTTTCTCCATATAACTATTTTTGGAGCATTTTTGTAGGAGGTAAATCTTTCTAATGCAAGCAAATAAATAGCTGGTTTCCTTCATAAGTGTGCTAAAATAAAGACAGAGACCACATAAGCCCGAGAGAGAAAATAATCCATCTAGAATTAAATGATTGCATGCAGTATGAATGTAGAATTTGATTAAAAATTTAAATGAGCATTTTATTTTTAATAACGGAAATGTGATTCTGAAGGAAATTTTAGACAACCCTCATATTTCATTGAAATTATAACTCTCCCATCTCCGCATTTTAAAGGGCTGCATTATTAAACATTATAATCACATCTTGTTCACCTTAAACGTGGAATGAATTATTTAGCGACGCAATCTGAGACTTTCAGTGAATCATTAAAGTCTCCTTTGGTTATCACTTAAGTCCTTCTCTCTTTTAAACATAAATAACACATTATTTTGATCTGGCACATTGTTAAAAACAGAAACAAATTAATATATGTGTCAAATCGCTTTATTTTTCAAAATAGACTTTTTAACACAAATATGGATAAGATAGCCCAGAATGTTCCCATATGCTGCCCACTAAGTTGCTCATATCATTTACACCTTGCATCTGCATGGTACATTGTTATAATTTGTAAATCATCAATAGACACCCATTATTAATTAAAGTTCATGGTTTACCCGTATCTCCTTAGTCTTTACCTGGTAGCATTTCCTGTCCGAGGATCCTGCCCAGGATAGCACTTCACCCTTACTCATCATCTCTCCTTAGGCTCTGCATGAGTGTGAGTTTTTCACACTTGTTTTTGATACTCTGAAAATTTTAAGTAGTACTGATCAGGCATATTCCAGAGTCCCCTCTCTTGGAATTCACCTGACTTTTCCTCAGCATTAGACTTTGCTAGGCATTTTGAGGAATAAAATCACAGCAGCAAATTTCAACTTTCAAAAAATCATATCCAGGGTACGTACTAACAACATGATTCATGATTATTGATGTTAAGCTTATACACATGGCTGAGACAGCACTTTTCCAGTTTTTTCACTGTAAACCTTTTTTTCTAGGCTATAATCTTTCCGAGATAGTCTTCATGCATAGAGAGTGTGTCTGGAGTGGGAAGCTATGTTTTCCCGTTCTCTAAGATGTAGTATCTAAAGAAATTATTTGGATCCTTTCTCTATGGGACATTTTTCTCTCCTCCCTCATTCATTACTGTATTTTGTCACATATAATGTGCACTTTTTGCCCAAATTATTGAGATAAAAATAAAGATGCACATTATACATGGGTAGTATTGATTCTGTATCTATATAAATGCTTTAAATTCTTTTATTTATTCTTAACACATAACACATAAAAGCATACCTCTAGAAAACATTAATAATATCCAAATGCAAATTAATACCCTGAAACATGGCAATCAGGTTTTTTTGAACTTATGAAGGATTTGCAACAAAAGCGTTTTCGGCCAATGAACAGCAACATATTTGATAGCAGGAGCTATCGATCTAGCTGATGTTTTAACAAAAATTATTGGAAAATGTTGAAATGGTTTTCTGCACATTGAAAGCTTTAAGTTAACAATTGGTAAATATGCTGAAAAGCAGGGTGGTGCCTGTGGCTCGGGAGTGGGGCACCGGCCCCATATACCGGAGGTGGCAGGTTCAAACCCTGCCCCGGCCAAAAACTGCAACAACAACAACAACAAAAAATACTCAAAGCATGGCAATGTGGCTGCCAACAATGTGGCTGCTGAAAGACACTTTAGAGCTCCTTCTATAGAGTGTCATCGGATTGCGGAGGCAAGAGGAAGAAAAGCTTCTTTAGATGCCAAGACAGAAGAAGGCAACGCCCGGGAAAGCTCCACAGTAGCCAGAGCGGACGCAGGAGGTGGAGACCTGGATTCCTGTGCAGCATCAATGGAGCATCTCTGTTTCCACCATGATGATACCAGAAGAGGGTAAAGAGAAGCATGCGGAATAAACACTGGGGATTCTCAGGGACACCAAATGGTGCTTTCGCTTTATGAAGCAAGAAAGTTTGAGCACTAACTCACAAACAAAACTTGCCATCCCACAGAACTGTGGACGTCAAAGGAGCAAAGACCACGACTGAGAAAACACATCTCACTGTTCTAGCCTGTTGTGCAGACGGGACAAAGCTGCCACTTATAATCATCTTTAAAAGGAAACATTTCCAAAAGAAAAGATCCCACGTGGAGTTATTGTCCACGTGCATGGAAAAGGATGGGTAAATAAAGAGGCATGAAAAATCTCATTTAACAAAGTCTGGTCACAAAGGCCTGGAGGATTACTTAAAAAATAAGCTTTTCTTGTTTTGATCATGTAAAGCCCATGTTACACAAAGGGCAAAAGCAATGGCAATAGATTTGAAAACCCAACTTGCTGTGATACCTAGTGGGCTAGCAGCTAGGAAACATTTTGATGTAACTATAAACAAGCTCTTTAAAGCCCTAATGAGGAAAGAGTTGATGTCCTGGATACAGTCAGCTGATGGTGTTTTGACTTCTATAGGCAGATTCAAGAAAGCATCCATTGCCCAGGTTGGGATTTGATCCTAAGATTGTGTAACGATGTCAAGAAGGAAGCAGCTGTGACAACCTTTAAAAATGCAGCATCAGTAATGCTACGGATAAAACTAAGGATGATGGAATTTACTGAGTTGAGGAAAGTGACTCTTCAGAAGACACTGGTAATGTAGAAATTGAAAAAGCTGGTACTTCTGATATAGACAGTGACAAAAAGCTCTTGGCCTGCTACTAAAAAATATAGTAATTTTTTTACTGGTACATAAAATTTCTTGTACCTTGTGTCTATTCTTGTGTTTTGTAATTATTTGTTACATAATATTTCTTGAACCATTGTATGTGAAAAAATAAATGATAAAATTCCTTTGTAATACAGAACACAAGTACTTAAATCAAAATGAATAAAAATTTGAATTAAAAAGTTAAAATGAAAGATTTTTTTCCTAAAAGTTTTGGCCAAAAATGTGAATGTGCATTATACACAGAAAATTAGTAATGGTAAATGGTAATTTATTTAATCACTGATTTATACCAGTATGCACTGACAGATATTTATTTTATTCTTTGGAATACAATGCCATACTCTTTTATTTGGGTCATTGCTCAGCTTGTTCCAGCTTCAGTCATTGGGAGTTTTGTTTTGTTTTGTTTTAATAGCAATTGGCTTCTTTGATACAGGTACACATTGTATGATGTATGTGGTGTTTTCAGTTTTAGTTTTTGAGGTTTTTTTTTTTTTTTACTCTTTCTTTCTTACTTTTTCACTCTATAAAATGATCCAGGCTCATCTTTTATATTTCCTGCCCACAATAAGAATTAGCCAGTCTTCCAAGGATTTTCCAAGGATTTCTCATCCTTTTATTTATTTATTTATTTTGTGGGTAAGTGCCAGTGGCATTACAAACCAAGATGTGGGCACAAGGCATGAGGTGTCCTCAGTTACTGGGGTGTCTTTTCCCTTGGGCTGACAAAGCAAAGATATATGAAAGTCTATGCTAATACACTTATCTACACATATCCATAAATATCACTCTCATAGCCATCTTTCAGTAAACATGAAATCATACTGATATTTCAATTCTAATCAATTACCACATGGATCATTCTAACCTCTTCCCATGGTCCATCTCCAACAATGAGAAGCTTGACTCCAACCAATAACCCACTATCCGCTTACTTAATTGCCGATGCCACGTAGATGGGTAGAAGTATTAAAATTGTGAACACTTCCCTTGTGGCAAATAGATTTATCAGCTAAAGAATAGTTCTCACGTCCCTTTCTTTCTACCTTTAGACCTGCAGAACCTACTGGTTTCTGAAGTTACTTACATCAGCACTTTCTCTTCCCTCTTCAATGGTGCATACATTTATAATACATTGTATATATGTAATATGAGAACATATTCTTCTTAGCAAAGTATCTCAAGAATGGAAGAAAAAGTATCCAGTGTACTCGACCCTACTATGAAACCAATTTATAGCTTTAATAGGAAAGCTACAACCCAATTATAGTCCAAGAATATGAGGAAAGGGAGGGGAGGGAAGGGGACAGGGAATAGGTTGAGGGAGGGTAGTTGGTGGGACCACACCTACGGTGCATCTTACAAGGGTACGTGCGAAATTTACTAGGTGTAGAATATAAATGTCTTAACACAATAACTAAGAAAATGCCGTGAAGGCTATGTTGACCAGTTTGATGAAAACATTTCAAATTGTATATAAAACCAGCACATTGTACCCCATGATTGCATTAATGTACACAGCTATAATTTAATAAAAAAAATACAATAGATTAGATTCTCTTTTCAGTCTGAACTCCTTCCTGAGATTCTCCAAACATCTAAATTATTATTTTGAAAATTTTGCATTCGCTGTTGCGTGTTTTCTTTGTGCTCTGAAACTTTATGGGTTTTGAAATGCATAATGCCTATATACACCATTACAATATCAAACAGAATAATTACACTGCCCTAAAGCCCCCTTATGCTCCACCTATTATCCTCTGGGCAAGGATTGATCTTTTTTTATTGGCTCTGTAGTTTTGCCTTTTCCATGATATAATATAATTGGAATTATACCAAACATGACACCTTCTCAGACTTGATTCTTTCACTTAACAATATGTATTTCAGGCACCTCCATAACTTTTTTGTGGCTTGATAGCGTAATGCATGGATGTATGAGACCATTTGTTGAAAAGTACTTTTTTCTTTTTGCAGTTTTCTTTTCTTTTCTTTTTTTTTTTGGCTGAGGCCGGGTTTGAATCCCCAACCTCCAGCATATAGGGCTGGTACTCTACTCCTTGAGCCACAGGCGCCGCCCTAAAAGCACTTTTTTCTTTATTGTATTGTCTTTGCTCCTGTGTCACAGATCAGTTGACCATATATGTGGGTCTGTTTATGGGTTCACTACTTGATTCCATTAATAACTTTGCCTTTACTTTGGGTACATCTTTATTTCGTCCCCCAGATGTTGTTCCAAAATTCAGTTTCTTAGGTATTTCACAGTTTTTCAGTTCCTTATCATAGTACAGTATTGCAGTGAACATCACCTCACACTTTCCTATAAATACTTATATAGAGAGCAATTGACTTCTTTAAAAATTTTAATTGTCTCTTGTGAATAGTATTTTTCACCTTCGGAAAATTACTTCCAAATTTACATGAAAAGTGAATGGCAGATGCATTTAGTTTATAGAAATTCCATCCCTTCATGGAAGCTTATGATAAATAAGTGAGACAAATACACCGTAGTCCCTCTTCCCTTAAGTATACTCATGGCATTGGTTCCAAGACACACACCCCCAAAATAAAATCCATGCATGCTTAGGTCCTATCGTCAGTCCTGTGAAATCCAAGAACCCATGCACATATTAATACTGGTAAAGTCAGCCCCCGTATCGCTGGGTTTCACATCCTTTGACTACTGTATTTTCAATCTGCACTTGGTTGGAAAATATCCACCCGTAAGTTTAAACCCATGTTGTTAGGTAATTGCACCAGAAAAGCCCCTTCCCCAGAAAACTCCTTCCTGCTTTCAACAGACCAAGACTAGCTGTCTCACTCTTAAAGTTACAGCTTGTTTCTAAGCATAGGAAGTTGCCCTCTGAACAACAGAGAGTTGCCCGCTAGACACCTTATCTCTCAGTCGCAAAACCTGCCTCACCTCCCTGTCCCAATTACCTGCTGAAAATTTCAAACTTATGGCCTGCCCCTAA
>CAUYQV010154693.1:0-22173 GCA_963574575.1 Galagoides demidoff | reverse complement strand
GGCGGGTTTGAATCCCCAGCCCGGGCCTGCCAAACAACCATGATGGCTGCAACCAAAAAATGGCCGGGCGTTGTGGCGGGCGCCTGTGGTCCCAGCTACGTGGGAGGCGGAGGCAGGAGACTCACTTGAGCCCAGGAGTTGAAGGTTGCTATGAGCTGTGATGCCATGGCACTCTACCCAGGGGGATAGCTTGAGGCTCTGTCTCAAAAAAAAACAAATAAATCTTGAGTGATTAGTAAAAATTAATACTCGATTCTTTTTCACTTCTAGTGTTAAATGTTTACAAAAGACAGTGAAAGATTCTTATCACATAATGTGTAGACCATGTGCCTATGAGCTTGAAGTTTGTGCAAAATGTGGAAAGAAAGAAGACATTGTTATTCCGTGAGTATTTCCTTTTATTTTTGGATTTTATTCTTAGTAATTGATAGATACATTTTCTGTTAGTGAGGTGTTCAGTAACTCTTAGTGTTAAGTTGCAGTATATCTCAAATGTAGACTTTTCTCTGCCTGTCATTACAATAAATCTTTATATTTTTAGGAAAATAAAATATTTATTAAGTTCACATTCATTATAAGAGAATTACTTTATATATCACAACTTATTTTAAATTCTTTTCTGAGACAGAGTCATGCTTCTGTTGCCCAGGCTAGAATGCCATGGCATCTGTCTAGCTCACAGCAACCTCAAACTCGAGAGTTCAAGTGATCCTTCAACCTCAGTGCACCCCCACACCACCCAGCAGCTGTAACTACAGGTGCCACCATAACACCTGGCTGTTTTTTTCTATTTTTAGTTGACCTGGGGTCTCGCTCTTGCTTATGCTGTTCTTGAATTCCTGAGCTCAAGAGATCTTCCCTCCGCACCCTTCCAGAGCATTGGGGATTATAGCCATGAACCTCCATGCCCAACCTTTATATAACAACTTTAATGGATATATGTATAAATTGCTTTGAGCCTACTTTAGTGACAGTAGTTTTAGAATTAGTTGGATCTTGAGTTAAATTAATGTTCAAAGATCTTTTTCTCTATATTTATTTCATTAGGTTCCTGTTAAGAAAGAAATACATGTTGTTTGTTTGTTTGTTTGTTTTGCAGTTTTTGGCTGGGGCTCAAGAAAGAAATACATGTTAGTGGTAAAAGTCTTTTCAAGCTACATAGTCAAATAATGAAAACCTGGAAAGTAATTAGAAGGGTTTTTTTTCCCATCTTTAGGTTTAATAAAGAATCAGAAAAAACAGAAAATATTGGAAATAATGAAAGTTTCAATCATAGAAGAAGCTGCAGAAGAAATGAAGAAAGCGATGATGACTTAGACTTTGATATCGATTTAGAGGACTCAGAAGATAACAATCAACTGAATTAATATGACTATATTATGAGTCTTTTTGAGAGTATGAAACTCTGACCATCACAAAAAATACTGTAAAATCCTACTGATCAAGTAAAAAAATCTATAAAAAATAGGCAGAATTTATACATGAACAACATATTGTATATAATATTTGATAATTATAAAACTTTCAGCCAGAGTTTTCTTATAACAGATTTTTAAGTAGCATATACTAGAATATCTGCCTAAATGAATATTGGGGTATCATACTGCAATTCATGGGAGTTATTTAGAAGAATATATTATCTAATACCAAACTAAACAAGATTGAGAATTGATAGTCATAGAAGAACTATCTCAGGTAAAATAAGATGACATTATTATATTGCTAGCCACAAAAATTGGTCCTCACTAAGTATGTTTTGATAGAGTGTGCTCAAGTATTAACAACTCACATAGCAAAAATTCCCTTACATTGGCTTATTTAAAGCAAAAGCAGTTTATTTTTTTAAATAATGTTTAGCAATCATACAGTATTTGTTTATAACAATTTTTCTTTGAAAGTATTTTTGTATATTTTATTGCAGTTTTTAAACTTTTGTCATTTGTAAAATATGCATACAGAAAGCTGCATAGAATTTATATATATACATATATATGTAGTTTAATATGTAAATATAAAGAAAATTTGTTCATTTACACCTTGGGGTAGAAACTGCCAGCATCAGAACCCTCCTTCCTCCCGGGTATCACAGGGCTCTCTTTCTCTCAGCAAAATTCATCCTTCCCAAAGTTGCCACTACTCTGAATTTTGATGATTATTTTCTTTATCTTTCTACCACCTCTGTTTGTATTGGTAAATAATATAAATTACCTTTCTCGGATTTTTGAACCCTTTCCTATTTTTTATGTTGAGAAATCTCAAACCTACAGAATGTAGCAAAATAGTTCAATGAACTTTTGCATATTCTTTACTTAGATTTTCTATTTTACTGAGTAGCACCCATAGCTCAGTGGTCAGGGCACTGGCCACATGTTCCGGGGCTGGTGGGTTCAAACCCAGCCTGGGCCTGCTAAACAAACGACAAAAAAAATAGCTGGGTGTTCTGGCCGGCACCTGTAGTTCCAGCTTCTAGGGAGGCTGAGGCAAGAGAATCGCTTGAGCCCAAGAATTAGAGGTTGCTATGAACTGTGAAACCATGGCACTCTACCGAGGGTGACAAACTGAGACCCTGTCTCAATTAAAAAGAATAATAATATTTTATCTTGTTTTCTTTGTATCTGTATTGATGGGTATACATGTATATTATATGTGCTGAACCATTGAAAAATAAGTGACAAGCACTGGCTTTGAATTTTATATGAACAGATTTATACTATATGTGGTCTTTTTGTGTCGCTTTTCTTCATTGTTACAAAATTTGTGGGATTGGTCCACATTGCAAGAGCTTTAATTTGTTCTTTTTACATTACTGTGCATTATTCCATATATTTACTTACCATAGTTTACTTTTTCTAATGTTGAGAGACATTTGAGTTCTCTGAAATTTTTAATTTTTTTTTTTTTTTTTGAGACAAAGTCTCACTATATCGCCCTCAGTAGAGTGCCGTGGCCTCACAGCCTACAGCAACCTCAAACTCTTGGAGATTCTCTTGCCTCAGCTTCCTAAGTCGCTAGGACTACAGGCACCTGCCACAACACCCACCTGTTTTTTTGTTGTAGTTGTCATTGTTGTTTGGCAGGCCTGGGCTGGATTGGAGCCTGCCGGCTCTGGTGTATGTGGCCAGCACCCTAACCACTGAGCTAAGAGCGCACTGAGCCTGAAATTTTTTATTTTTTTTATTGCAGTTTTTGGCTGGGGCTGGGTTTGAACCCGCCACCTCCAGCATATGGCACCTTACTCCTTTGAGCCACAGGCACCACCCAGGAATAATTTTCATTAAGTGGTTTTTTTAGAGATACATATGGAAATATTTAGGGATGTGATGTCAATTTACTTTAAAGTATCTCAACATGAAAAAATAAAGACACAGATAAACATTTTAGTTACACCAGGAAAATCTTACCTAGAAGTAAAAAGTGCTCAAGAACTCTGTTAATAAAAATATAAAATCTTATCGAGATATTAAATAAAATATCGCCTATAAATGGAGAAATATTCATGATACAGAAGTCTCAATATTCTAAGCTTATAGTCTTAGAGAAATTTTCTCTCCCATATTATTTATGTGGCTTTCCTTTTTGGCATCTAAGTTTTGTTTTTGTTTTTAGTGACAGAGTCTCACTTTATTGCCCTTGGTAGAGAGCTGTGATGTCCCAGCTCACAGCAACCTCCAACTCCTGGGCTTAGGTGATTCTCTTGCCTCACCCTCCTGAGTAGCTGGGAACAGGCACCCACCACAATGCCTGGCTATATGTTCTTTTTTTTTTTTTGAGAGAGAGAGTCTTAAGCTGTTACCCTTAGTAGAGTGCTGTGGCATCACATCACAGCTCACAGCAACCTCCAACTCTTGGGCTTAAGCTATTCTCTTGCCTCAGCCTCCCAAGTAGCTGGGACTATAGGCACCCGCCACAACACCCAACTATTTTTTGGTTGCAGTTGTCATTGTTGCTTAGCAGACCCGGGTTAGATTCAAACCCACCACCCTAGGTATGTGGCCAGTGCCCTTGCTGACTGAACCACAGCTGCTGCCAGCATATAAGTTTTATTTTCTGAGCTATTTAATTTTGTGAAGAACCCAGCAAGGTGTTACAAGACCTAGCATAAATTATTTCCCACGTGAATGAAGGAATTATAATTTCTCAGATTAATGAGAGAGAAGTTTAACAGAGTATCAACTAGTGACATATATTAATAGTTGCATTTTATTCTTTAGTGCTAAGAAAGATTGTTTAGTAAGCAAGTTTTATTATATTTATTTCATTTGTATTTCTTTAGGAATTATCCTTTCTGGCTCAGCGCCTGTGGCTCAAGTGGCTAAGTGCCAGCCACGTACACCTAAGGTAGCAGGTTCGAATCCAGCCCGGGCCCACCAAACAACAATGATGGTTTCAACCAAAAAAAAAAAAAGCCAGGCATTGTGGCGGGCGCCTGTGGTCCCAGCAACTTGGGAGGCGGAGGCAGGAGACTCACTTGAGCCCAGGAGTTGGAGGTTGCTGTGAGCTATGCCACGGCACTACCCAGGGGGGCAGCTTGAGTCTCTGTCTCAAAAAAAAAAACAAAAATTATCCTTTCTAATCTGAAAACTTAATTTTTTTTTTATCGGAACTCAGCATGTAGAAATGAAATGAAAGCGGTTTTTTTTAAAATATAACCAATCAGTTTAATGTAATAAATGTTTGTTGCACTTTGATATGGGACAGGATATCAAGGCTTCATACATAATCTAACATACTGCAGTGCTTTATTACAGAAGTTCCAAAATACTGATCTTAAAATTCACATGAAGAGCTTTTAAGAAAATTCTTATTCCTGTAACATTATGATTTCATTCACTCTGGAATTGATTTTTTTCCCCAACTCCTCAGGTGATTTTGATCATCAGATCCAGGAGGTGGTTACGCAGATTCAGAGATATATAAAATTAGTACTTAAGATGTGTCTACTGTATTATATGTAAATTTACCCCAGTATATTATTGTCAAATCCATGCCTTGCAGTGAAACAACATAAATCTTGACATAAGCTAGAGTTGTAGGTAAAGTGATTTTGAGGTAGAAACATCTGTTTGAACACTCTCACTGCCTCTTACTCATCCTGTCACTCTGGCCAACTTGCTTACCTTTGTGAGGTTACCTGATGTGTGCCTTCATTTGTAAAATAAGGATCTCCACAGTGTAAAGTTACTGTGATTACCCGGTGGGTGGTAGCTGTTCATTTCATGATGTTTCTAAATACTACTTTATATTTGTTGATTTAGCCATTTCTTTCAAATTATCCTGAGGTTCTGTGGGTGTGGGAACCACACAGGTAAACTGGAAAGTCTTAGATGAAGGAAAAAAGAAGCAATTCTGATGCAGAGTTCCTATTATACTGAAAGAGAAGAAGCAAACCCCTCCAGTGAAAGTGTTTGTACAGGTAATGTCGGGCTTGCTGCCAGCCGGTCTTAACACTTACGAGGTATAGACCTTCAGTAACACCACCAGCAAATGTGTGAGAGCAACAGTGAGCTTTAGAAACAAATATTGACAGGGACAGCTTTACGACTAAAGTTTTAAGTTTGTGTGCATGGGATCCATCATGCTTACAATATCCTTCACTTCTTTGTCAGAACTAAGACTCTGTTGCTAAGTGTAAGGGATCCCCTGCACACAAACTTAAACTTTAGTAAAATCAAACAATAAAACTATTTTAAAATTCTACACAATTAAACTAAAACTAGGAAGTGAATTAGAAAAGCCTATTCCATTACACTCAGCTTTTATAATTTGCATATTTAAAATATGAATAAAACTTTTCATAGTTCAGTATGAACTTAATCTGGTTACAAATTTATTTGTGGATTTTTTTTTTAATATGTAAGAGTGCTTGCTTGCTTTTACCACCATGAGGAAAAATCCTGGTATTTTGGGAAAAATGACCTAAATAACCGATAGAGGAAATGAATTGGCCCTGGGGAGCTCGCCATAACCAGCGGAGGTTAGAAAAGATGGTCTCCTACAGGACAAAACTGACGTCCCTTAGCAGAGGATATTACAACACGTCCGCAGTCAGGAAACACAAGATAAAATTATTTTTAATCCATGTTGTCTGCACTTTCAAATAGTATGCTCTACTCAGTGGTTTCTGGTGAAGTGCTCTAAAGCCATAGGACCTACTGCTCTTTTGGAAAAACAAAATAATGCAATACAGAGTGTCCAGAAAGTCTGGAAACAGAATAACATATTTATTATACTTCACCCCAAAACATACCGTACTATTTGGAATTGTAACTGAGCAGTTACATGCTGTTTAAAAATAAGTTTCCCCTGTTTTCTCGCCTTTGCAACACTTGTGGCTGCCAGCTGACACAGGCAGGTGCAACGTGTTGCTGCCAGTGGACGGTGACAAAAACAAGACTCAAACAAGTGTTTCTTATAAATAATTTGGAAACCATTTTGGAATTTATTTCCTGACAATGGAAATAGTTCATTTCAGATCCTATTAAGTGATTTACGTCTGGTAAGTCTTCAACTGGTAGTGCTTTAAATACTTAATGATGCTATGCCACTGTCCATAAGTTTGAGAGGATTTCTCACAGAAAATTAAATTCCCAGAGGAAGAGAGCCACAGTAAGGGACAGGCTGCCTCTGTAGGGTCATGAACATTTCACATAAAGCTACATTGTGGCCATGCAGTGACATAAGCAGGTAAGACTGAAAGGGGTCCTAGGAGGTAGATTGGAGACAAACTGGGGACCCAGGAAACAGTTCCACAGTATGTTTGGACAGGCATTTTTGAGTCGTCCAGTCAACCTTTCTGTATTTTTCCAGTCATAGGGGTCCTCTTTTTCTGCAATCCACTTTTAAAGTACATTTTTGTCCATACATGAGACATGCTTGTAGTCTGCAATGTAAATCATGTGCTTTCCAACTGTAAATGCAGAGATGACTAAAACCATCATGGAGTTGTACTTAAAGCAATAATTTTTGCTTCTTTCTTTCCAATGCTGCATATAGGTGAAAAACTTTGAGAAAATTTTAACTCAGGGGTCACTGTCTTCTTGAGTGACCCCCCTCCTGTATCAGGGAGCTGTAGAAACACATAATACACATAATAATCTATCCTGTGCATTTTTGAACATTTCCATCACCTCACAAAGATTCCTCATGCCCATTTGTAGTCACTCCCTATTCCCATTCCCCAGCCCCAAGCAACTGATCTCCTTTTGTGAACTTTGCATATAAATTATAAAATATGTAGTCTTAAGTCTGTCTGCTGTCACCTAACATAACGTTTCTGAGATATATCCATTTTAAAACATGTACCAATAATTAATCTTTTTTATGAATAGTATTCCATTATATGAACACAGTAATTTTGTTTACCTATTCAAATTTGGATTTTTTCCACTTTTGTCTATTATGAATAATGCTGCTGTGAACATCTGCATACAAAATCTTGGTGTACAAAGACACGTCTTTGCGTTTGTCTTTATTCAAAGATGAGTCTGCATCCATCATGTTCTGCAGATAGTTTTTTTTTTTTTTTTTTTTGAGACAAGAGTCTGTGGCCCTGGCTGGAGTAGGATGGTATCGTCATTACTCATAGAAACCTCAAACTCCTGGGCTCAAGCAGTTTTCCTGCCTTAGCCTCTCAAGTAACTGGGCCTAGAGGCAGGCACCACCACACCTAGCAAATTTTTCTACCTTTTGTGGAGATAGGGATAGGGTCTCACTCTTGGCTCAGGATCTTATATGAGAATGCCCTGCAACCGAATTCTCTGGCTGATTCAGTTTCTTTTCTCCTCTGTTCCCATTGTCAGAATGAATCAGTTTCTGCTTGAATCCTGAGCGGAGAATATTTCCTCCACTTCCCAAGTGTGAACACTATGAAAATCACTGTATAATTTTATGTAGCACCACCCCCCAAAGCAACTAATGGAGTTAATGATTACTCATTAAATGTTCAATATGATATTAGGCATTGTTCCCCAGACATGGATGTATTTAAAATACATACTCCCCAGCCCCATAATAAAGCTCTCCTGCTATACGACACACTCTCGTGCAGCTTGGGGAGCCCCTAAGCCAGGCCAGAGTGGCTCAGCAGGCAGGAGTCCAAACTATCAGTGCAATGTGTCATTTCAGTTTCCTTGGCACAGTTAGGATGGGCTCACACCCCTCCACAGCTGTTACACTACAGAGCTAGACATAGGGCTGTCCAAACATCAGGCATGGGCTATAACTGTTGGGGACAAGCCAGTCATAGGAGAAATCCTATTGTAAAGGGCAAGTGTGAGTGAGATCTAGGAGCCATGGGGAAACGCAGCAAAACGGTCTTGTGTTAGGAGAGGAATGTGGAAGAAACATAAACGGTTGGCCCAGGTATCTCTTGCCTATGTGACTTGTCACCACGTGGGCCAGATGGATTGCAGCAGCTCAGCCTTTGGGAGGTAGCTGAAGGAGGGGAGAAGACAGGTGTGCCAGAGGGCAGATGCACATTTTCCTGAGCACAAGTCGGCCTCAGGTACCTGAGTTCAGTTTCCCATCCCTTTTGTACTCAAGTCTTGGTCTCAGCCGTGAGTGCCCTGTTTCCACTTCCCTGGGATGCTGAGGTTTTTGCAAATAGGTTTATGGAAAAGAGTTCTCTCACCCACTCCTTCAAATGTCTGTTTTGTTTATTTTTTGTTGCAGGAAAGACATCTTTTAACATAGGTTCAAATGGCATAATATTTAGCAACATCCAAGTTTGATCTATCAGATGAGAGGTAATTGTGAGGCTTCTATTCTAATTATGACTTTGCCACTACCTGGCTCCATGACTTCAGCAAATTATTATACTTTGCCTGTCTGGCCTGCATTTTTTTTCTTGTATTAAATAACAGAGTTGGTCTAGATCAGTGGTTCTTATCATGTGGTTCCCGGACTCACAGAATCAGCATCACCTGGGAAATTGTTAGAAATGCAAATTCTTGGCTTCTGCCCCAGACACTCTGGGGGCAGAGCCCAGCAATCTGTGGTTAAAAGAGGCCTCCGGGTGAGTCTGATATTTCACCAGGTTTTCGGAACTACTGGTCTAGATTAGCAGTTCTTAGCCTTGGCTGCACATTAAAATCCCCTGGCAAAGTCCAGGTGAAGTAGCTCACACCTGTAATCCCAGCACTTGGGAGGCTGAGGTTGGTGAATTACCTGAGCTCATGAGTTTGAGACCAGCCTAAGCAAGAGCAAGACCCTGTCTCTAAAAAATAGCCAGGCATTGTAGCCGGTGCCTATACTCCCCAGCTATTGAGGAGGCTAAGGCAAGAGGGATGCTTGAACCCAAGAGTTGCAGGTTGCTGTGAACTAAGATACCACAGCACTCCACTGAAGGTGACCAAGTGAGACTCTGTCTCAGAAAAAATAAAATAGGGGCGGTGCCTCTGGTTCAAGGAGTAAGGTGCCGGCCCTATATGCCAAAGGTGGTGGGTTCAAACCCAGCCCTGGCAACAAAAAAAAAAAAAGAAAAGAAAAAAGAAAATCCATTGGCAGCTTTTATAACCTACCAATCCTAGGCTCTCCCTAGAGTTCTGCAAAGATTCTGACTTAAATGATTTCAACTATGGTTCAGGCATTATCATGTGGTTCTAATGGACATCTGGATGCTAAATTCTTTTTTTTTTTTTTTCAGAGTCTGAAACTGTCGCCCTGGTTAAAGTGCTGAGGCATTATAGTTCACAGTAATCTTAAACTCTTGGGCTCAAGCAATCCTCTTGCCTCAGTTTTCTATCTTTGATAGAGATAGAGGGAGCAGGAAAGCAGAGACAGCAGGGAGCAGTATTTCTATCTTTAGTAGAGACAAAGGGATCCTCGCTTTTGCTCTGGCTGGTCTCTAACTTGTGAGCTCAAGCCTTGGCCTCCCAGAGTGCTAAGATTACAGGCCTGAGCCACCATGCCCAGCCAGGATGCTAAGGTCTTTTAAAACTAAAAGTCAGAAGCTAGTGTGTCCCTTTTGGAAGGAATTTTGGAGAACCCTCAGGGATCTAAATGTAGACTTGCCATTTAATCCTATAATTCCTCTTCTAGGTATATATCCAAAGGACCAAAAATCATTTGGCAATAAAGATATTTGCACCAGATTGTTCACTGCAGCTCAATTCATAATTGCCAAGTCATGGAAGAAGCCCAAGTGCCCATCGACCCATGAAAGGATTAATAAATTGTGGAATATGTATACCATGGAATACTATGCAGCATTAAAAAAAAATGAAGACTTTACCTCTTTTATGTTTACATGAAGCTGGAAAATATTCTTCTTAGTAAAGTATCTCAGGAATGGAAAAAAAATATCCAATGTACTCAGTACTACCATGAAACCAATTTATAATCACACACACTTGCATATGAAAAATGAAACACAACTATAGCCTAGGATAAAGGAGGAGGCGGAGGGGAAGGGAGGCAGGTGGGTCGATAGAGGGAGGCTTGGTAGGGGGACCACACCTATGGAGCATATTGCAAGTACAACTCGGATCTATCAGGTGTAGAACAGCAATGTCTTAATCCTGTAATTGGGTAAATGAGGTGAAGGCTATGTTGATTAGTACGATGTAAGCACTCAAATTTGTACAGATAATCAACACATTGAATCCCATAATGGCATAAATGTATTTATGATCTATGTACAAATGACTTAATTAAAAAAAAAAAGAAAACTAAAAGTCTGTTTTTCCAAGTTGTAAATGCACACACTTCCAGACCTGTAGCCTTCCTAAACCACTAGGTGTTGCTATTATAGAGAAGAAAAGGCATCTTTAAAACTCTATGTTTGAATATGCATAAGGAGGGGAAAAATGTATTTCTTATCCTTTTTTTTTTGTCAAGACAGTCTTATCCTGGTGCCCCCAGGCTAGCGTGCCCTGGCAACATAGCTCACAGCAACCTCAAACTCCTGGACTCAAGCAATCCTCATGCCTCAGCTTCCCAAGTACCTGGGACTACAGGCACCTGTCATAAAGCCCGACTAAATTTTCTATATTTAGTATAGACAGCCTCTTGCCCTTGCTCAAGATAGGCTCAAACTCCTGACCTGAAGGGATCCTCCCTTCTGAGCCTCCCAGAGTGCTAGGATTACAGATGTGAGCCACCACACCCAGTTTATCTCTTAATGCTGATAAGAGGTTATTCTGTGATTTATATGCAAGTACAATTCGTTAAATATTTATTTACAATTTTTAAAATTTCATTCTAAGAAATTAAAAGCCCATCAGTGACAAAATGAATAAATTGTATATATCCCATAAACTAGAATACTCCTTAATGATAAAAAGAAACCAGTGGGTTGGGCTGGTGACTCACACCTGTAATCCTAGCACTCTGGGAGGCCAAGGCAGGTGGATCACTTCAACTCAGGAGTCTGAGACCAGCCTGAGCAAGAGTGAGACCCAGTCTCTAAATACAGCCGGGGTGGTGGCTGTGGTTCAGTGAGTAGGGTGCCCACTCCATATACCGAGGGTGGCGGGTTCAAACCTAGCCCTGGCCAAACTGCAGCAAAAAATAGCTGGGTGTTGTACCGGGTGCCTGTAGTCTCAGCTACTCAGGAGACTGAGGCAAGAGAATTGCCTATGCCCAAGAGCTGGAGGTTGCTGTGAGCTATGATGCTACTGCACTCTACCGAGGATGACAAAGTCAAACTCTGTCTCTCTAAAAAAAAAAAAAAAAAAAAAATTTACAAAAGGCCAGGAGCAGTGGCTCATGCCTGTAATCCCAGCATTCTGGGAGTCTGAGACAGGTGGATTGGCTGAGCCAGAGAGAGACGCCCATCTCTAAAAATAGCCAGGTGTGCAGGTACCTGTAGTTCCAAGTACCAGAGAGGCTGAGCCATGAGGATCGATTGCTTGAGCCCAAGAGATTGAGGTTGCTGTGAGCTATGATGTGACAGCACTCTACCGAGAGTGAGAAAGTGAAACTGTCTAAATAAATAAATAAAGATTTACAAAAATTGAAAAGTAATCCTCAAGTAGGGTAACTAGCATCCACCCTCTATCACTTGGTAAACTATTTTATTTGTGCTATCTGTGGTCACTAAATATATATCAGTGCCTATGGTCCCAAATCAAGAAGGAAATGGCATGATTTCTTTTTTTTTGTTTTTGTTTTTCCTAGAGACAGTAGGATGGGGGCAGTCTCACCATGTTGCCTAGACCGGATTTGAACTCTTGGACTCAAGCAGTTATCCCACATCAGCGTCCAAAAAAACTGGACCGCAGGCATGTGTGACTGTGCAGCTCTTGGCCTCTGCTTATTGAAAGTGTTGGTTTTCAATTTTGCATGTGTGCAGGACCCACATTCTGTAGCAATATACTTGAGTAGTTGAATGTCTTACAGAAACCCTCTGCTATCTCTCCCTTACTCCTCAAATCTTATAATAGAATCTACAAAATATAACTGCCTGCTCATTATTATCTGTAGAAAAAGACCTCACCTCCAGCGCTCTTAGTGACAGGAGGGCAAACGCATCCTAACAAATCAAGGTGAGATAAGAAGACTCGGTCTGTAACAGACAGAAACAAATCCCTACAAACTTAATAAGCCATGGCCCACCTACCTGACAATGTTAGAAGGGCATTCAAAGAAGAAAAATGAGTTAAGGAAATGAAAACCAGAGGCACTTAGCAGAATGCACAAAAATTCATTGGAGAGGCAGTCTTATCAGAATAGATGGGAAATTACCATCCATTACTCAGCTGTCACTTTAAAGCCACAGGCTATCTGATCTGATTGATCTGATTTCTGGGAGCGGATCTTGAGCACCATTAATCAAAAGCCAAGGCTGAACCAGCTGATGTTGACCTATGAAATCATTCAGGGAGAAGGGAAATCTTTCTTCAGCTCCGACTGTATTAAATGTCAGAGTTTTAACCCATACAGTCATTTTGAAATGCTGTGCTCTGTGCCATTATGTTTCAATCACCTTGATGTCATTCTGTTGGAGTTGGGTAGAATACTCAGGGTTGTTTTTCTTTAAGTTTTTTTTCAGATAATTTTTTTTATTCCACCTTGCAACTAGGTCTGTGGATATATTATGTATGGCACAGCTCTGAACATCAAAGTTCCTTCATTCCTTCACTCATGCCAGACTGCCCCAGGGGCTGTGGGAGGATCTGTGGAAAGACAAGACAGTCTCTGCCACCAAAGAGTTTATAATCAGTTGGGGAGACTGAACGTAAAAACAGAAAAGTTAATTATTAAAAATCACAGGTCAAGCAGCTGTAGACTAGTGTATTTCTGAGCTCCGCCCTTGTAACCTGAACAGCTGTGCTTGCTTTCCCTGAAGCCGGTTTTATCACTTTTCTGGGAGCCACTGAAGCCTTTGTCCACCCCATCACTGCTGTACTGTCATGGAAGCTGCGCAGGTGGTGACAGTGGTGCCCTTTCCTTATAATAACCAAACACTGGAAGCCACCTCAATGTCCATCATGAAGAGATTAAGTAAAAGATGGAACATTTACACAATGCCGTAACATATTGCCATTAAAAAGCTCTTTGTATGCTGATATGGAACTACCTTCCTGGATATTTTTATGGATTAAAAACAAAAGATATCTTCCATTTGTTCCTCCAGAAGTATTGCTGATCCTGCTCTACCCTGCTACGTCCCACAGGAAGCTAGCCTACAGGGTTTACATCAGTGGGTGTCCTTTGCCTTTAGACTTCCAACTGAATTCATTCAATGCTTCCATTCTATGGGGTGACCGTGGACAGGGTGGGAGGTCTGATGATCCTCTGCTGAGAGAATGGGGACTGAAGACCCCATTCTTAGGAAAGGAATACACACCCAGACAAAGGGGAAAACTAAAAAGTAAGCTGAATGAGTCAGAACAAAGAAAAGTCAGTTTACATTTAAGCTAGCCATTGCTAGCAAGCTTCTTGCCTTTTCTGAAATTCTAGCCTGTTGGGGATACAGCTTACAAACTCCCTGCTGGGTCTGTGAGGACTCTGGGGATAATAATGGTCATAGAAAAGTCTATCACAAGTCCTAGAAAAAGATACATCTTCTAGGCATTTCCTGCCCATTAAACAGGCAAAGATGATACCCATTGTGGAGATTTGCATTTGCCTGGGGCAGACACCAAGGGAGTAGCTCAAGCTCTGAGATATGGGCAGAAGAGCTTATATCCCTTATAGCAGAGGAAAATCCTCTGTGGTGGTGATGAGAGGTAAATGCCTCCCTCCCACCAATCCCTCAGAGGAGATTAACGCTGATGGTGTTTCACTCCACAGAGAATTAGTGGAGCTTAACACCTCCCTAGAAATTTGTGTGTGTGACCTCAAGCAGGAGGCTCTCCCAATCCAAGGCTCAGATTTCAGATTACTGAAGGTTAATTATAATAACAATAGAAGCTGATATGATCAGTTTGAGAAACTGCTAATACCTTTGTTCCTTCTTCATCTTACCCTCTGGGCAAATAGACTTTAATAAAAGCAGAGTGGAGCAAACTGGGCCACAACAGGCAATGGACCACTGGCTCCTGCTTTTAATTCTACATCTTGTCTTTCGTTACCTTTGCTTCTTTTTTTTTTTTTTTTGAGAAGGAGCCTCAAGCTATCCCCCTGGGTAGAGTGCCATGGCATCACAGCTCATAGTAACCTCCAACTCCTAGGCTCAAGTGAGTCTCATGCCTCCACCTCCCAAGCAGCTGGGACCACAGGCATCCACCACAACGCCTGGCCATTTTTTGGTTGCAGCCATCATTGTTGTTTGGCGGGCCCGGGCTAGGGATCCGAACCTGCCACCTTAGGTGTATGTGGCTGGCACCTTAGCCGATTGAGCCACAGGCGCCGAGCCTTTACCTTTGCTTCTAACTCTGTATTTCTTCCATCCATCCCCGTCAGTTTCCACAGGTCTCAGTGGACACAGATCTCAGGGTGGGACCCTGAAAATCCTCCACACACAGACCTCTCTAACTTCTAGTTGGGAAAGGACATTCTCATGGATCCTTCAGGTGTAGGGGTGGTAATGGTGCCCTGCTGTTACTAGCCCCACAGCTACTGTACCATTCTTTGTGAATTCCCTATCCTACTCACATCCTTGTAGACAGTGCCTTTATTAAACTCTTTGTAAACCATCCAGTTGGAGTATGTCATCTATTTCTTTCTGAGATCTTAACTGATATTGAAGCTGCTACCACAAGTGGCTCCAGTTGAAAGATGCTCAGATTGGGATTCTGGGTTTGGGTAGCCCATGTATTTGAAAATCATAGAGATAACATATTTGCCAGAGGGAAATGGGACATATAGATCCCTAACATATGGAAGCATCATGATGATTAGATTATCACTGGGTGAGCAGGAAGAGAGCATTAGGAGACCAAGTGCTGTGGCACTGCCATTATGGTGACAATAATGATTATGTCGACCATGAAGACACCTGGCTCCTTTTGACTGTCCTAGAAGGTGTATAAAGAATAAAGGAAAAATGAAACCGTCAGCTTGCAATTGAGATTATAAGTGGATTGTATGAGAGGATGTGTGACAGCCTTTGAGGAATGAAGCATCTCTTGTAGTTGAAAAGCAGGTGACATTGTGGGCCAAGCCCAGGTCCTAATTGCAATGCTCAGCAACATTTAATTGGGCTGCAGCACAATTAAAGTCTTCACTAGGTTTCTTCTACCAAGGGAAGGGTGCTGGTGGAGAGTAGGACTTGAAGCAGAGATGAAATAGATTTATATGGGTACGACTACGAACTTTGAAACTCCAAGGTCTCTTGTACTTACCTAGCTATTGAAGGAAGCTCTTCCTCCATGATTTGAGAGAACCAGTTCTCACCTGCATAAATTCTTTCAATGACTATACCTGGGGAAGCTATCTCACAAGCTGATGCCTGTGTTCCTCAGGGCTCCTCAGCATATACCTCTTAGGGCTATTAGCCCCTTACTGAAAGGGGCTGCGACTTCCTGAACTGAGTGGTGGGAGCCTGTATAACAAAAAGCTCAAGTCAGGATTGCACCAATCTGTGTGGATTCCAGAAGTATTAGACCAAGGAGGAAAAAACACAGGACTTCATTGCATCAAAGTCACAGAAATGGGGTAGGATGTAATGTGTTGGATGGAGCACCTAGGAGGGACATTAATGGTCTGTGAGCTCAGCTAATTGAAGCTTGGACTCATGGCTCTTGGTTTTGATACTCACTACAGTCTGTGAATCAGCAGCCATGGCCCGGCATCACCTGGGAGCTGACTAGACTCCCTCACAGTCCCCTAGAACCTCACCATTCACCCCAGACCTAGTGGATCAAAGCCCTGCATTTTAGCAAGACCCTCAGGTGATAATGTGTGCATATTAAAGCTTCAGGAAATTTTTCTTTAAGCCTAAAATATAATGAGGTTGAAATGTCAAATAGTGGGTTCTCAGACCATGTCCCTAAACAGCAGTGTCATCATTTGGGAACTTAGAAATGCAAATTCTCAGACCCACCCCAGATCTACTGAATCAGAAACTCATAGGTTAGCGCCCAGGAATCCGTTCTCACAAGCTCTGCAGGGGATTCTGATGTGTACTCTTGTGTGAGTCCAGGTTTTTGCAACCTACTTCTTGCCTATAGTTAATTAGGTAAAAAAGCTAGAACTCACTGGCGTACCTAACAGTACTTCTCTATCACAAATGACTGCACAGGCACCTTCTCATCCCCCTGTCACCAAGGCAGCAGAAAGTGAATCAGTGGGGAGACACCAGCATGCTAGAAAAGCTGGTGGCTGTCCTTGAAAGTCTGAAGATCACCTTGGGGGAGGTTGCGAAGGGATTGGTTTCCCTGATCTGGGAATATTGGATCCCAGAGGCCTGAGGCCCCTAGCAGTGTTTAACCATCAAAGACAAGGTGAGCACCATGACCACAGTAAGCAGAGAAACTGGTGATCAGAGCAGTTTGATCCACAGGCATCTATGGCAATAGTTACTGAAGTTATTCTTGATATATACAAGCGGAAAAATTGGAGGTACAGTCGGAAGACCTAAATCTCCATAGTGGACCCTGGCCTCTGACCTCCCACATCTAA
The DNA here is from genome assembly GCA_963574575.1 of Galagoides demidoff. Lineage (NCBI taxonomy): Eukaryota > Metazoa > Chordata > Mammalia > Primates > Galagidae > Galagoides > Galagoides demidoff. The sequence continues at coordinate 5,166 of CAUYQV010154693.1, read as the reverse complement.
GCCAGCCTTTTGAGGAAGGGTGTTGTAATAGAGGTAGAGGTGTTTACTAAGAGTCATCCTTCTCTTCCCTGGAGGAACCTACTGCCATTTATCTAGGAAACTATACATAGGGCAAAGAGGAATAACAGGACTTCCCAGGAGTTATTAGATACTTGCTCTGAACTGACATTTACCCTAGGAGACCTAAAAAATGCCACTGCGGTCCCCTGGTCAGATAACTGATGGAGTCTGGGCCCAAGTCCATCTTACAGTGGGTCCAGCAGGACGTCAGATCCTCATTGTGGTTATTTCCCAGTCTTGGAATGTGTAGTAAGGCCAGATAAGCTTAGTAACAGGCAAAGGCCCATGCTTATTCTCTGATTCATGAAGCAAGGGTTACTAAGGTAGAAAGAGCCAAGTGAAACCCTTGGAACTGTACCCAACCTCCCTTCAAGAGAGTGAGCCAAAAGAAATTCCCCACCCAATTATACTGGTTTGTGCCACCATCAACACATGAAAGATGCGGTGGTATGACTCTTATGTCACCCCTACACAACTTGCCTGTTTGGCCAGTATAAAAGTTAGACTGGTCATGGAGAATGAGCGCATATTACTGCAAACAGACGGTGATGCCAAAAACAAGGATGATCTGTACACAGTATCTTCACTGGAACAAATCAGTACAACCGTCGGTATCTATTTATAGCTGTTGACCTGGCAAATGCTTTTCCCCTCATTCTCATCATTAATAAAATCAGGAGCAGTGCCCTCGCCAAGACAGAACATTATACCTTCCCATATTTGCACCCAGGCCAGGTGAATTCTTCTGGTATCTGATATAAAACAGTCCAAAAGGACATTGATCATCTTGATCTTCCACACAGCATCAGATTAATAGTGTACAGTGATGGCATAGTGCTAACTGCAACTGCAGAACAGAAAGTACAGGTAGCAGGTACCCCACATGGCATAGTAAGCCACGTTCGTGCCAGAGGGTGAGAGAGAAAGTGTGTGGAAGTGCAGAGGCTGCCCCAGGTTTAATGTTTCTAGGGTGCTGTGGCATGTCTCACTTTCTAAAAGTGACAAGCAGGTTGCTGTCCTTGGCATTTGACCCCCACGACGGGGCACCACATTTCTTTGGAGGCAATGCATGCCACCTTTGACCATGCTGTTCTGACACCTTGCATACTCAGTTGTGATGCTGACAGTTTTGAGTGGGGCACAGAGCAAGAAGGGGTTTGTAGCAGATCCAGGCTGCATGGCAAGATGCCCTTCCACTTGAACGCCATGACCCTGCAGACCCAATGATAACTCAAAATATCTGTGACCAACTGAGATGTCTTATGAACATATCCCAACAGGAATCCCAACAGGAAACTCATGACCTGCTGGCAATTATTATCATTAGAAGGCAGCTCTGGCTCGGCGCCTGTGGCTCAATTGGCTAAGGCGCCAGCCACATACACCTAAGGTGGTGGGTTTGAATCCCCAGCCCGGGCCCACCAAACAACAATGATGGCTGCAACCAAAAAATGGCCAGGCGTTGTGGCAGGCGCTTGTGGTCCCAGCTACTTGGGAGGCTGAGGCAGGAGACTCGCTTGAGCCCAGGAATTGGAGGTTACTATGAGCTGTGATGCCATGGCACTCTACCCAGGGGAATAGCTTGAGGCTCTGTCTCAAAAAAAAGAAGGCAGCTCTAGCTTGTTCCTGGGCCCTGGTAGAGCATAAAAGCCTCCCCATGGGCCACACATGTTTGTGTGACTCAGACTACCCACGTGATGGGAGTGTCCACTGCACCATGCCACTGTGGAGGTGAGGCAGCATCCTTCCGTGATGCCTGGAGACGGACATGTGAAATCAACCTGCTCATGCAGTCGTTTCACCGCTGGACCTGCACGACTCCAGGGTATTGCACAAGCAGGTGGCTCAGCTTCCTAAGTTTCCTGGACTCCTGAGTCACTGCTCTTCCTTGCCTACACGTGTGACCACGCGTTCACTGAAGACTCTTCTGTCACACAGCTTCCTGCAGGAGTGTCTCAGAAAGGCCATGGAGAGGGAAATCTTACCAACAGGTAGAACTTTGTTTCACACAAGGTAGACAGTCAGTACTTCTGTCAGATATACTGACTGTCCACCTTGTCAGTCTGAAAGGACAGATTGTTCAGATCTCAAATGATTCATAAATAGCAGTAAACAAATCTTTAGAGGCTTGGAAAACAATATGGGGAAAATTGGTGTCATGGGTTCATTGCCTTTTTCTTGTCATGACAATGGCATTGTCTATGGTGAACATAATCTTGCTCTATAAGCGTGTATCTTGCTCTTACTCTGTAAGCTGATCTTTCTCTTTCTCAATTAACTTTGTTTCAGGCCTTAAAAAATAAAAATAAAAATAAGAAAATTGGTGTCATGAAGGCTTGGGAAGAAAGATCCAGGACATAGTGTGCATGGTGCTCTTACTACTTGGGTGGGTGAGATAACCGGTCCTGTTGATGTCAGCTAATCTCCTTCTGCGGCCACTCTTGTTTTCTCAGTGAACCTACACACAAAGTGGCCACGGTGACCAGGAGAGAGCTCAACAAGATGGGCTTCCCCTCACTGGGCTGCCGTAATTGCTGAGTGCCCCACCTGCCCACGAAGGGGAACCTAAATCTCTGATGTGACACCATTCCCAGGGCCACAGGACAGCCACTTGGTGACACACTGATTACACTGGTCTCCTTTCATTATAGAGGGAACAGTGGTTTGCCTCCCACAATATCAGACTCATATTGTAGATGCTGATTTACTTTTTTCACTTCTAGCACTCCTGCCAGAACCACTTTTTTTTTTTGAGAGAGAGAGTGAGAATCTCACTTTGTCACCCTCGGTAGAGTTCCATGGTGTCACAGCTCACAGCAACCACAAATTCTTCGGTTTAAGCAATTCTCTAGCCTCATTCTCCCAAGGAGCTGGGACTACAGGCACCTACCACAATGCCTCACTATTTTTCGAGACGAGGTCTCGCTCTGGCTCAGGCTGGTCTTGAAACCATGAGCTCAGGCAATCCACCCACCTCAGCCTCCCAGAGTGCTACGATTACAGGCATGAGCCACCGCACCTGGCCCCAGAACCACTCTCGTTGGACTTAGAGAATTTCTGGGTCATAGCCATTGTATCCCACACAACGTTGTCTGAAATCAAGGGACACATGAAGCCAACGAAGTAGAGAAATGGGATTCTACTCATGGAATTCACAGATCTAACCACGAGCTCCATTACCTAGAACAATCTGACAAGATAAATGGTAGAATAGACTGCTGAAGACTCAGTTAGAGTAGCTGATTCTGTACATCTGGGTTGCTGCCTTACTGGATGTAGTAAGTACATGCTTTACATCAGCAGAGAACACAGGAGGCCCTCTCCTCCGGAGCCAGAACGCAAAAGTCCAGGAACTGAGAGGTGGAGATGGTAGTGTCCTCTCACTGCTTCACCTATTAGGGCCCTTTAAGATGTTTTTCTTCCTTTTCCCAGTACCCTGACTGAGCTTAGTGGTTTGACTCAAAGGTCCCAGGATGCCCAGGAAACATGGTGATCATTCCAGTGCATTGGGAGCCCTGACCAATTTAGGCGTCTCCCACCAGAGAGCAAACAGGGAAGAGAGCCACGCTTCTGGCCGGGCACCTGATCCTGGTGCCAGATGAAATGAGGTTGCTATGACACAGCAAGGAAGGACTGTGTCAGGGATGTGGAGGATTCACAGGGGCTTTTCTTTAGCGCTCACTTCCCTAATCATCTTAATCAGTCCAATTTTTTTTCTACTTTTGGTAGAGATGGCGGGGGAGGGGGGGGTTATGCTCTTGCTCAGTCTAGTTTTGGACTCCTGATCAAGTGATCCTCCCACCTGGGCCTCCCAGAATTTTAGGAATACAGGTGTGAGCCATTATGATCAGAGTTGGCCTGGTGGCTCACGACTGTAATTCAAGCACTATGGAAAGCTGAGGCAGGAAGATTGTCCAAGGCCAGGAGTTTAAGACCAGCTTGAGCAATATAGCAAGACCCTCAACTATACAACTATTTTTTTTAAATTACCCAGGTGCAGTGATATATACATGTAGTGCTAAATACTTCGGGGGCTGAGGCAGGAGGATCTCTTGAGTCTAGGAGTTCAGTGTTACAATGAGCAGTCTACCCTGGGCAACTGAGCGAGCAAAACCTTGCCTCTAAAAACAAATAAACAAACAAAAAAATTGTATCCTCACAGCATTCTGAAATTTAAAAAATTTTAAAAATAAACTACAGTGGCCCAGTGTCTGTAGCTCAAGTGGCTAAGGCACCAGCCACATACACCAGAGCTGACAAGTTCGAATACAGCCTGGGCCTGCTGAACAACAACTGCAACCAAAAAATAGCCAGGTGTTGTGGCAGGAGCCTGTAGTCCCAGCTACTTGGGAGGCTGAGGCAATAGAATCGCTTAAGCCCAGGAGCTGGAGGTTGCTGTGAGCTGTGATGCCATAGCACTCCACCCAGGGCAACAGCTTGAGACTCTGTCTCAAAACAAACAAACAAACAAAAAACTACAGTGATATTCCATGGGCATAGCTAAAATTAAACAGACTACAATACAAAGTGTTGATAAGAGCAAGTAGAGCAAGGAGAACTTTTTTTTTTTTTGAGACATAGCCTCACTTTGTCACCCTTGGTAGAGAACTGTGGCATCACAGCTCACAGCAACCTCAACTCTTGGGCTTAAGTGATTCCCTTGCCTCAGCCTCCCAAGTAGCTGGGACTACAGGCACCTGCTACAACACCTGGATCTTTTTTCAGAGATGAGGTCTCTCTCTGTGGTTCAAGCTGGTCTCCAACTCCTGAGCTCAGACAATCCACCTGCCTCAATCTCCTAGAGTGCAAGGACAAGGATTACAATCTCCTAGGATTACAAGCACAAGCCATGGCACCTGGCCTCCAGCTACAACTCTTACCTATTGCTGGTGGGAGTGTAAACTGTTTATATCCATTTTGTAATCTCTATGACAGTGTCTTCTAAAGCTGAATGTTACAAATCTATGATACAGTTTTACTCCTGACATGTACTGAACATAGAAATATACTCCAAAAGATAGGTACAAGAATGTTTATACCAGCACTATTCACAATTTCCCCAAACTGGAAGCAATCCAAATAGCAGTCAACAGAAAAAAAAAAAAA
>CAUYQV010154689.1:0-28744 GCA_963574575.1 Galagoides demidoff | reverse complement strand
TAATACAGTTTCAGTTGACAATGGATACATTTTATATTACAATGGTTATGGTTATACAACAGTAATTAATCAAGTCTCAGTGAGTTTTCCACCATTGTTCATCTACTGAGAACTTGGGGGTTTTGTGAAACTTGGGACTTTTTTTCTTGTACCTGAAGCTTGTTCTTGTTCTTCTTCCTCTAGGAGGAAGAAGGGGGCCTGGGAACATGTTCTCAGCCACCCTGGGGGGAGGACGGACTTGCCTTGTTCCTGGAGTCGACTCTGGGGGGAGAAGGGAGGAGGAGGGAAATGGGCTGGAGAGGGTGGGGGGAACAGGTGAGGGCTGGGGAACAGGAGTGGGCAGGGGAAAGAGGGCTGGGTTACAACAAGGCCAGAGAGATTGTACCAGAAACCAAGCTGCTGGCACCTGGATCTTGGACTTCCAGCCTCCAGAACCATGAGAAGATGAATTTCTGTTGTTTAAGCCACATAGTCTAGGGTATTTTGTTATGGAAGCAAAAGACTAATAGCATCCCTAACCACATCAATGACCAGAACCGCACCTTTGCTCCCCCTGTGGGTGTCCGTGTATAGGTTTGTTTTTTTTTTTTTAGCTCCTTCCCCATCAGTTTCAGAGTGCCTCACATTCTCTGGCACACAGCATCTTGTTTAGCTGTGCAAACCTGGGTCTGACTGAAGAGACCCAGTGAAAGCAACAGCTGACAGAACTCTGAGGCCAGATTTCTAGAACCAGGCTTTACTGGAACATGCTATGGGATCATAGCAAGTCACTTCTCTCTACCAGTTTATTCAGCTGTAAAATAAAATGTGCCACATCAGGCTCCAGGGTTATGCAGATGTGGGTTTGAATCCAGCCTCTGACATTAGCTGTGTGACATTGGGCAAGTGACTGAGCCTCTCAGGTTTGATTTTCTCATCTCCAAAACGGGAAGGATAACTAGTTCTGTCCTACCCCACCGGATTATTGGGCTAATTAAGAGACAATGCAGGGAGAGTCCTTGGCAGAAATAAAAGGCCAATAAAAGGAAGTTCTTTTCCTTGGTTAATTACATGAGTTAATATTAACATATGTAAAGTGCTGAGGCCTGTGTCTGGCACTTAATAAGTCCTGTATCAGTCTTCGCTATCATATTTCCTGATCCAGGCAGACATTAAGTCCTCAACAAGTGATAGTTGATATTACTATTTTGGGGTCTCATTTCCCTCCATTTCCCTCCAAAACCCTAAACCCTAACCAGCCCCAATCCTGGTTTTCTCTGCACATAGCCCATGGGCTTTCATGCCCCAGTGCCCTTTGTCTGGGCTGGGCTGTTTCCTCTGCCTGGTGTTCCATTTCTCCTCTTCCCAAGCTCAAATGTCTTTTCCTCTCGGATTCCTGTCTTCACCACCCCCTCCTCCCAGTCAGAAGGAAGGGCTCCCTGATTTGTGTTCTGCTAAGAAAACAAGTCCTTATAGCACTTCGTTCTCTGTGCCTGGGGTTGAGTTAACTCTTTCGGAGCCTGCCTCCAAGAGCGGTAACCTTTGAGGGGACAGCACTGAGTTGTCTCTAAGTGTTACCCAAGGCGTGTGGCACCGTGCGGGACAGGGTAAACCGGCCGCTGTGCGGAGAGGGGTCCAGTTTAACTCTCAGAGTCTGAGCTCTGACCCTCCCCAGGCCCCATCCACGGTGAACGCCTCTCCTCAGCCTCGGATTCTCCCTTCCCCGCGGTTCCTCTCCCCTGGGTCCAGCCGGCTCCCTGGGGTCCGGCCCGCTCTTCCTCAGGCCAGTCCCTCCCCCAACCCATCCCCACCCACTTCGGGCACCTCCCCTCCTTTATCCCAGAGCGTAGCCCGGCGGGGCTGGAAGCGGAGCGTCTGGGCCGAGGGCAGACAGCCAGGTTGAGAGGCGCTGAGTGAATTGGGGATCCAGACGCACCGCCACCGCCGCCGGGCCGGGGGGCTGCCATGGCAGAGGGCGTGTGAGCGCCGAGCGCGAGGGCCTCCGCCACCATGCCTGGGGGCGCAGGCGCCGCCCAGCTCTGCCTGCTGGCGCTCGCCCTGCAGCTCCTCCGGCCGCAGGCGGCACGGGAGCAGGGATGGACAAGAAGTAAGTGTCCAGGTGCGGAGGGGATGGAGGCGAGCTGGCTGGGCGGCTCAGGAACCTGGGAATTGCCCAGTAGGTCTGGAGCGCCGGGACCGCGATCCCTGCACCTCCTGCAACTCTGGGCCTGCGCCCCCCCAGCCTGGGAGCTCAGGCTTTGTTCCCACTTTGTGCGCCCTGGGAGGTGGCGGGGGTCGGGGAAAACCAGAGCAGGCAGAAAACAGCCCGTCCTTCCCCTCTCTCTTTCTCCCTCCTCTGTTTTCTGCCTTTGGCTTCTCTTCCCGCTGCTCTCCCGGCCTCTCTTCCTCCGTTTTCTCTTGGTCCCTCATCTCCGCTCCGCCTGTCTCTCTCATCTCTGTCTCTCCCGCCCGCTGTACTCTCCAGCGGTGAGCATCCCAAGCGTCCTGCGGGTGTGGCCTGGAACATGCTCCGTGCCAACCTCACTCCGATGGGGCAGAAAACAAATGTTCCTGGAGGACTGTGGTAGCTTTGGTGACGGTAGCTAGCTGAGTATCTCCAGCCGTGCACTTAGGACCCTGGGCTAGCAGGAAGGTTATTGAAGAGCAAGTCCAAACGTACCCATTTTACAGATTAGGAAGCTGAGACCCACAAAAGGGGCCCCAAGGCCATGTCTTGGATTGAGATCTGCAGTGGCACTGGAAATCAGGTCTCTCTTTCCCCCCTACAGGGTGGCCTCCCTCTTGGGCGTCAGTTTCCCTGTCTGTGAAGCCGAGGGTTCGGACTCCATGCTCTCCCCTTGGATGCTGCGCCATGTCTGTTTCTCACAACTAGTTTCCCAGACACTAACCCCTACTGGGCCCCATCCCTTGGGGGATTTCGGCTGTTTTCGCGGAAGGAACGTCCCCGGGGTTGTGCCTGGGTTCTGTCATTATGACCCCAGAGAAAGCTTAGCCCTGGCTGCATCGCCGCAGACGGACTGGGCAGACTCCAGACCGCTGCTTGTGGGACCAAAAGTTAGTGTTTTCAAATACAGCACCGCAGGCAAGGGCGGGGGGGGGGGGGAATTGGAGGTTGGGTGGGCTGGACCCCCCAAGGCGCCTGGGGCTGGGGGCTGCTCTCTCTCCCGACAGTGCCCAGCTTCCAGGGAGCAAGGTGCGGTGAACTCCTGCAGGCTAGTGGGAAGACAGAACTGCCATTGAGGCATTGAAATGAAAGGGAAACTGAGGCACAGTGTGTTCAAACGTAGCATGAGGCCTGTGTCAGTGCTTAGTGCAGGAGAGAAGCATAATGAAAGGCAAGGAAAGCAAGTTATTGCTCAGAGCACAGCGCCATCTCTGAGTTCTGAGTCATGGGAGACCACTTAGGGAGGCGAAGTCTCTGTACAATATCTGGGAAATAATGAAAAGTGTAAGAGAAATAATATGATCTGCAATCTCCAAACCCATAGTAACTATTGATATCTGGGTTTTTCCCCTTGAGTCTTTGTGTGTGCCTATCAATATATATTGATAAGATTGGAACCATACCATATGTGCAGTTTTTTGTCTTGGATTTTTCATTTCACACTATGAACATTTCCCACATCATTAAATTCTCCAAAAACATGATTTTAATGACTCTATAAATCCTATCAAGACGTGGCAGAAGTATGATTTTCAGAAAGTTAAAAAACATGACTCTTATACAAATGTGGCAAAGATTTATTCAATTCATTAATGAGGTAGCAAACCGGCTGGTAAAGCTGGCTGGAAGGAACATTAGCAGAACAAAGGTGAGACAGACATTGGAGAAGGAATGTTGAAATCAAGCGGTGGGGATAGATACACAAGTGGTGGATGACCCACAAAACAAGTCATAATTCTTGGTTATCTTCCTAATATGCGGAAATCATTTGCATCTCTGTCAGGCAGAAATTTATCAGTAACATAGAACTAACTTCACAGAGTAAAAGCTGCTAATCAATAGTAAATAAAAAGACAATCATAGATTCCCCCAGATAATTCAGTAATCCGTGGGTGGGCCTGTTAAGCAGGGCTCCAGTATGACATTGAAAAGATTTTTCAACCTGCTTCCTCTTTGCCTGATTTTCACGTTGTGGACACTTTTTCTTAAAATTTATTGTGTTCTTCTACTGTTGTGATTTTAGATTGCTTTCAGTATTTTTTGCAATCATAACTACCATTATTTCGGTCCTTTACCTAGTCTGTGAAATTATCATATAATTTTTGTTATTGCTGTTTAAAAGGTTTTAAACTGACCCTTATGAGGAATGCACCTTAAAATCCAGAGACACCAGGGCAGGGTGTCTTCAGGAATATTAAGTACCTGGCCTAATTCTCCGTACATGGTTAAGTACTAAGAAAATATTTGACAAATAAGTGAATGCCTTGGTTCTGATTTTAACTTATCTGATGAGTGATGTTAGTGAAGTGACATTATTTTTTAGGATATATATATTAATTTCTTTTTTCTTTTTTGGGCAGAGTTTCACTCTGTTGCCCTGGGTAGAGTGCTGTGGCATTACAGTTCACAGCAACCTTAAACTCCTGGGTCCAAACTATATTCTTGTTTTAGTCTCCCAAGTAGCTGGGACTACAGGTGCCTCCCAAAATGCCCTGGCTAGTTCTATTTTTAGTAGAGACCAGGTCTTGCTCTTGCTCAGGCTGGTCTTGAACTCCTGAGCTCAAGCAATCCATCTGCGTTAGCCTTCCAGAATGCGAGGATTACAGGTGTGAATGCCAGGTCTTTTTAGTATACCTTTTAACTATAAGTATATTATACCAGTAATTGGAAAAGAAAGTTAATAATCACTCATAATCACACCATTCTAACAGAGCAACTATGGCTGTCTTTTTATCACTCTATGTTCTATGTGGTTGATGTGGTTAGTTTAGAAAGAACAGATTTTGGAGTCCTCACCTCGGTGTACTCAGGAGACCTTTGGATTTGGTCTTTCTTGTGGAGGCTGATTCACTTAGTTTTGGGGACATCACCATTTCATTAATGTGGCCAGTGTTTGAGTTCTACACTGCCTTGAACACGTCTCTATTGTAGTTTCAATTCTCTTTCTTGCAAAATACCACTCCTGCTACCTACCTCCCAGGCTTGTCCATGAGGACAAAGGAGAACTGGGTGGTGAGAGTGATGTGGAGAGTAAGGAAGTGAAATACAAATGCTAACTTGCCATGAGGCAGCTCAAGTTGAGGTAATGACGCTCTGCAGAGTAGGAGGCAATTTCACCTTGACTGTCTCCAGTACAGTGATGAGGTGGGCAGGTATCATTGTCTTCATTTTACAGATGAGAAAACCAAAGCTCCGGGAGAACAGTTACCCATAGGCATAGTCATACCTTCAGAACGTGCCAAGAATCCCACTGCTTCATTCCTCTCCACTGATACAATTCTAGTCCCAGTCGCCACTACCTCTCCCCAGGGCTGCCACTATCTCTCCCCAGGGCTCCTGCAGGTTTCCAGCCTTGCTTTCCTGCTTCAGCGCTCACTTCCGCCCTCCTCCCCCATCCCATACCCATTCTCCACCAGGCAGGCAGAGTGATCTTTTTAAAACCTAACACAGATCATATTGCTCTGTATTTAAAACATCCAGTGCCTTCCAAGTCTATTTATAATAAAATCCAGGCAGTTTCCATGGTCTCTGCATTATCAGACGCATGGCTGTCTTGCTGACCACATCTCTTACCAAATTTTTCTCCAATTTACTTGACTCTAGCTACCTCTATCTTCTGCTTGTTCTTTAGACAAGCCAAGTCCACTTCTGCTCAGGCAGGCCCCCTGCACATTCTGATCCTTCTCCTTGGGGTACTCTTCTCAGAGATCTTAGCTTGGTTCCTCCATCTGGTCCCTCAGTTTTCTATTCAATGCCATCTTTGCTGATCATGCTGTCAATTAGAGGCTCCTCTATTTATTCCATGACACTAACTTATTTTGTTCAGAGTCCTTGGAACCCTCTGAGAATGTTTGTTTGTTGTCTGTCTCCCACATCTAGAATGCCACCATCACCTAGACAGGTATCTGGCCTGTAGTCAGTGCCAAGAGCTGACCCAGCATAGACGACAGTCGTTGTCCCAGGAAGTCAATCCAGAACCCAACCAGAGGTGGCAGTACAGGTGACCCACTTTCTCAGACATTGCCAAAACTAAGCTTTGTGGTCAAACTTAAAAGTGCTACAAGTGTCACTGTAGCAGGGACTTTTGTTGACTAAAAGGGACTTCAAGAATTTATCAGTTCCTTAATCTCAAGGTAGAAAGCTCACATTTAAAACAACCTAAAGAATTTATCCTGTTTTAAATATGTAAATATCCTGTTAAATAAATTCCTTAAAAAAAGTTCAATAGTTCTAAATTGAATTAATTGTTCGCACATGGCTTAGCTAATTATAGAGGTCTGGGATTCTAATGTTTGTGTAACCTTTTTATTGGCAGGAGGAAGTGAGGAAGGCATCCCCCAGCTACAGCATGAACTAGTAATACCTCAGTGGAAGACTTCAGAAAGCCCCATGAGAGAAAAGGTAAGACTCCAAAGCTCTCATTTTCATTGGCAGGAGTTGACAACTAGAGGCTTAGGGCCACCTACTCAGTTTTCTTGGAAACCTAGTCATTGCCATCAGTGCTGTTTCCAGCCCACTTTGTCCTCTCCAGCTTGGGCTGTCCCAGACGGTACTTTCCTTCATTGTATGACAAAACTTCTAGAACACTTCCAAATGGTTTTAGTTGAGGAAATGAGAATTCACATTAGTATTGACGCAAGCTAAGTGCAAATGTGTTGGTGTCATAAAAATCACCTACTCTTGATTGGAATTCATTCAATGTTGTGATTGTTATTTTTGCTCTGCATAACACATGCTTTATTTTATTGATGGTATAATGTACCTAGAGAGAAAAAGGATACCCTAAATTACTTTTACTAAGAGGCAGGGGAGAGACCTAACATGGGGAATATCTCTTAAAAATCCAATAGATTCTCCTGGCTAACACCTGCAAAATGCACAGACTTTACAAAAGGGGATGGAAAGAAGACAGAAAACATTATCCTGACAGAGCACCTGTGTATCTAAGATGTTCTTTGTGGTTCTGGTTTTCACAGCTTAAACAAGACACGAAAGAAAGATGTGGTTGTTGTATGCCAGTAACCGCCTGTGTGACCCTCTACTTGCTGAGGAACTTGGGTTTACTCATTTATAAAATGGGGCTTAGAGGAAATAAAGAGGCAGAGAGCTGAAAAGAGGGGTTAGTTCTAAGATCTCTTATGGTTCAAATGGTTTTTGATTTATTGGGCAACATATAGAAGCAAGATTACAGTAGGAAGAGGGTATGTCAGGAAAGATTTCAGATGTTGTGGCTTTTGAGTCTGGAAAGATATTAATAAACAGAGAGGACAAATGCCTAGAGTCCTAGAAGTTATGGCTAGAATACTACAGATGTGTCCCCAAAGGCTCCAACTTGGATTTACCAGAGGAACTTTTAGTGAAAATGTAGGGACAAATAGGGTGGCACGTCTGGCTCAAAGGAGTAGGGCGCTGGCCCCATATGCTGGAGGTGGTGGGTTCAAACCCAGCCCCGGCCAAAAAAATAAATTTAGGGACAAATAAAAGCAAGTTACATTTTTGTCCTAAAGGCAATTAATGCATTGAACTCATTGCATCAAAAAGTAGGAGAGGCTTCAGGAAAAAATAGCTTCAGGAAAAGTCTAGACAAGTTAATGGATGGTCATCCTTGAGCAGATTATTTTTAAAACTTAAGATTTTGAACATTACAGCCTATTCTTTATTGCCTGAGGAGTGGATCTGGTACTTTTTATAGAGGCCTCTTTGTTCCCTCCAGATGTGGGTGCCGGGCATCCTCAGGAAGGGCCTGAAAAACAAAGTGAAAGACCAGATCCTGTCTTTGTCCCCAGCTATTGTCTGCCCAGAATATGGGTCATTGTATTCTGTAGGAATAGTCAGCACAGGGCTTGGCACCATGAATTTCGGTTGAATGAATAAATGAATGAATGTCAGAGAAAGGGAGTAGAAACTGGATTTTATTCAAGCTTCTTATTCTTATTTATGTAATTCATTCATTCATTAAACATTAATTGAACACTTATTGTATACTAAGTATTGTACTAGATCTTAAGGGAATGCAAATGTAGAGGGACAGGTTTCCAATATGCCGTGGAGCTGAAGGTCTAATACAGCCTACAGCAGAAAGACCTTTCAGCTCTTCCCTAGGAGAAGTACAAATATTGGGTCAGCTCTCTACACTTCCTAACAGAAGTGATGGTGTCTTTTCCTAGTACAGTTCCAGAGTTACACAAGAAAAGCTGATCAGTAGAACTGGACAGGGAAGCTTCATAGATCCTTAAAGTGCAGTTTCATTGTTTTGCTTGAAGTGTCCCATGGAAACAAGGAACATCATATTTTAGTTATCAGTGTCTGAGCACTTTCCAGAAGAGAGAAAATTATTTTTAGATTACCCACATAAAAATAAATATTAGTACCCAAGTTGCAAATTGTGTCTATTTGGGGAAGGGCTGATAGTACTTTGATTCCAAGGTCGCCTACCTCTGTTGCTCTTTGCTGGTTTTGAAATGCCCACTTGTCTTGTGGCTATGTCCGCCACTGTTCAATGTGATTGGGCAGAGCATTTGCTCCAGAACTCCCCAGAGTAGAGAGGCAAAGGATCAGCCACCAGAATATGTGTTGGCAAAGGAAAACTAGGGCATCAGAAACAGAAAAGTGACTCTTCTAGTGAAAGTTATTGGGCAAGCATCTACCCCAGCTTCCTACTCTGATGGGTTTGAAATGTCCCCTTTTAAGATGAGATAATAGATTAATTTGGCAACACAGTTGCCCAAGACTCTTTGATGGGAACGTTCTGTTCCCCTCAGAGCCCTTGGTGACCCGAATGTCTCAGGAATGGTCAGACCCTTATGGAGAGAGATTTGCAGCAAGTAAGGAGAATGTGCTTAGAAGAAGCAGACCCCAAACAGAGGTGGCAGTACAGGTGACCCACTTCCTCAAACATGCCAGAACTAAGCATTGTGGTCAACCTTAAAAGGGGTAGAAGTGCCATTGTGTAGGGACTTTTGTTGACTAAAAGGAACTTAAAGAATTTATCAGTTCCTTAATCTCAAGTTAGAGAACTCACATCTAAAACACCCTAAAGAATCTATCCTGTTTTAAATATCCTGTTAAATAAATTGTCTAAAAAAAAGTTCAGTAGTCCTAAATTGAATTAATTGTTGAAGCATGGAGGTTTATCATGACTTGGCTTTTAAAATTTCTTTGACATTTTTTGCAATAATAAGGCAAAAAGATTAAAAGTCCTTTTCTTAAATTATAAAAGCAATTATAAAAATGTGGAAAGATGTGCAAAAGAAAATAAAATTAACCTATGATCCCACTGCCCAGAGTACCTGGGGCAACCTTTAGTTTTATTTTTTTCTATTTTTTCCCCTTTGCAAAAGTATATTTAAATAAAATGTGCAATGTTCTATTTTGAGGTTTTGTGCCTAATGTTTATTGTGTACACTTTCTCAGTTTTCTTTTTTTTTTTTTGAGACAGAGTCTCACTATGTCACCCTCAGTTGAGTGCCATAATGTAACAGCTCACAGCAACTTCAAACTCTTGGGCTTAAGCGATTCTCTTGCCTCAGCCTCCCAAGTAGCTGGGACTACAGGCGCCCATGACAATGCCTGGCTATTTTTTTTGTTGTTGTTGCAGTTTTCATTGTTATTTAGAAGGCCCAGGCCAGGCTAGAACCTGCCAACTTCGTGTATGTGGCTGGCACTGTCCTCACTGAGCCATGGGCGCCAAACCCTTTCTCAGTATTTTTAAAAATAATTTTAAAATGATCTAAAGTTGATGTTTTTAATATCTAGTGTTCTTTCATATGAATGGATCATTGTTTATTTAACCATTATCCTATTTTACAAAATATTTTCTCCATCTTGGCCACCTCTTTGAAAATTGTGTAATGAATACTTTGTAAATAAAAGTATACTTTAGCTACAATTTCCCATTTTCCCTGTACATGATGATTTTATGGGTGACCTTTGGGATACCCTATAAAATAACCCATTATGAAGAGGAAGGATCCCCTGGTCTTTCATAAGATAATAGCCAACATGTATCAAGGGCTTCCTGCGGGCCAGGCACTGTGATCAACTATTTATGTACATTATCTCACTTAATCCTTATGAGATCCCCATAAGGTTGACGATTACTATCTTTATAATATAAATGAGGAAACTGAGCTGTAGAGAGGCTCAGTAACCTGTCTACCTTCATTCCACTATGGTTTCAGAGCCAGCACTTGAACACCGATCTGACTCTATAGGCAACTGGCTGTTGAAGACTGTGTTTTCCTGTATTTTTCTTTACCAGACCACACATGTACACTTACACCACATTTCAGCTCGGAGTTTCTTTCCTGTGCCATTTAGGAAAAAGCAGAGGGGAAAGGCTTTGGGCCATTCTGGCATTGAGGTCATTTCACGTTTGGGCTGGAAATACAACTGACCTCTTCTCCTTTGTTTCCTTGGGTGAGCGTCTGAGTACTGTCCTAGATACGCCCTGTGCCCAACTCGAGGAGCCTTGGCTCTGGCTTTTAGGAACTGACCTTCTTTTGTTGTTGCTTCTAGCATCCATTCAAAGCTGAGCTCAGGGTAATGGCTGAGGGGCGAGAACTGATCCTGGACCTGGAGAAGAATGAGTAAGTGGACTCCTCTGTTGTCTAAAATGAAACAATTAACTTCTGTGTCAATGCAGGACGCAGGTGTCACTGTTTTGGAAGGAAGTAGTTAGCAGAGTGACCTCAGGCTCTCAATCCTTGATTCTGTTGGGGGAACTGCTGTGACATTACTGGACTGCTAAAGGTCTTGCTTGGATTTCCTTAGGCTGTATTTCTGGGGTCTCTTAGAGTTCACTGCAGGCACACGGGGATGTGTATGTGTGTGAGAGGGAAATTAAGGGAGGGTAGACCAGAGGCCTTCCGCAGCTGCCTTACTAGCTCCAGCCCAGCGCATGGCAGGAAATGAAGGAGATTAGAGGAAAATAGCGGAGGGGAGCGAGGCAAAGCAGAGTGTGTTCTGGGTCAGCTAAACCTGAGATTTTGCCAGTAGGGCCTCGTCAGCAGTCTCTGGGCATCCTTTGGCCCAGCTCCTTCATCTTCCCAACCTCATTCATCGTGGGTGGTGGCCTGGCTCAGATATATTTCCATATTGATTTGCTCTCAGGTACGGTTGTATCTTGATTCATCTCACTGAGGAGGTGAACAGACACATGCGTGGTATCTCTGTTGCCCAATCTTTAGCCATTCCCAATCTTCTTGGCCACTGACAGTTCTCCTTACTTGGCCGAGGGACGCTGAAAGCGTTTGGTATTTCCCCACGAACAGTCCCTCTTTCGTCCTGTCACACAGACATTATAGATAAGGCTGATGGCTTGGAGAGCTGCCTGTCTCCTCTTGGCAGCTTCTGGAACCCCCTGGAAGCCAGTGAGTAATCAAATATATCACTGCCAAGAAAAGAATGAAGAAGACCCTCCCATATCCAGAAGGATTGAGAATGGCTTCAGGGTTGGGTGGAAAGGAAGAATATAATTTATCCCAAATTTGGGCTTTTGGACACAAAGGAGATGAGTGGTGTTTCAAGTGTGGTTGAAGTACGACTCACACTATTTGTGCAGTAAGATATGGCTGCATCCTTATCTTTCCTCTGCCTGCAGGACAGGGTGGCCTTGGGAAGGCAGAAAGATGGGGATTGCAATCACTTTTGCTACTCTCCTTCTGAGATTAAAACCAGTCAAGGGATGTGTTTCTTTTTCTTTCTTTTTTTTGCAGTTTTGGCCAGGGCTGGGTTTGAAACCGCCAGTGCCTGCCGGCACCCTGCCGGCACCCTACTCCTTTGAGCCACAGGGGCCGCCCAAGGGATGTGTTTCTTTATCTTCTGTTTCCTGAAACAGATCTGACCGACTGCATCTTTCAGAGGATGTAGGCTCTGCATCCGGGTTTCTCCTTGGGTGTCTTCTTTTGGTCCTACAAGAAAAGGCCCATAAAGGGTCTGTTCTGGACTGTGTTCTTTTAGGGCCTGTTTTAATTTCTCAGGGCTCCCTCCTGTTAGCTCTAGTCTAAATGTTCCCTGTTGCCACCTAAGTCAAATTTCTTCTGTTCTGCCCTGAGTGAAGCATATGACCTTTACCTTACTCTGGTCAACCCAAGTGATGACATCAATGCCATGGGCAAATCTTTAGGTGTGAGACTGACCAACAGGGATCCCAGGACTCAAGTCCCCTTCCTTCCCTATTTTCTGGAATCTTTGCAAGAGATCACAAGAAGCTAGAGCAGGGAGATGCCTTAGAAAACACTGAATGGAATGCTCTTAGTAAATAGTGAAATTATGGATGCAGAAATCTTAACTCAGAGAAGGACAGGTACTTGTCTACTGCACAGCAAGTAAATGAGAGATGAGACTAGGATCATTTATATGCTTAGCTTGGATCTAAAGTCATAGAATGTGACCCAGGGCAAATTACTGACTATTTTGGAAGCTTACCCTCCTCATCTGTAGAATGAGGATAGGAAGGCCAGCCTCACAGGGTGGATGTGAGAATAAATGAGGCGAGATGTGTGAAGTGCATACAGAGCACACGGGAGTTGTGATTTTTGTCGTCCTACACTGAGGTGCCCGAGGACAGCCCGTGGCTGTGGTTCTATCACATGGCACTCCAGAGTAGCCCTCTTGATTCACAGTGAGCACTGTGGGCTTGGATGCAGTTCCCGGCCTCCTTGAGTTGGCAGAAGGCAGATTTGACAAAAATGGAAGCAGCAAAGCCAAGCAATATGACCTCACCTTGTGTCCCTGGGGGACAGTTTCCTGCTATTTTCATCCACATTGGTCTGGCTTTTGTTTTTGAACATGTGTTAGGGAGCGGAAGTCCAACTGCACACGACTTCCTAGAGTGTTTATTTCCCAAGCCTTCTCATTCATGGTGCGTGTGAGTCCAGATTCAAAACATTTTGGAGTGGGGGAGATGATTTTCTGATTTTTCAAATCACTGTGCGTCTATAATTTCATGATTATCTGGGGGTAAACGAGGCCGTGTGCTAAGTGGTATCTGAGGCCCCTCATTCATTCTTTCCACTTACTATGCGTCTGCAACCTTGTAGGTGCCAGTGTGGGTTTTGGAGATAGAGCTGTACATAAAACACTTCTCCTCTGTGGAGCTTATATTCTAGTGGGAAACGGTAGGCAGAGTATAGTATGTCAGATGATAAGTGTGGGGCAGGAAACAAAGGAGCTGAAAGGCTTGGAAAGCGCAGGGGGCAGGGAGGAGGAAGCTGCTGTTTCTGGATAGTGTGGGGGGAGGCCTTGCTGGGGAAGTGATACTTGAGTGAAGACCCAAAGGAGGTGAGGGAGTGAGCCACGTGGACAGCTGGAGATGACAATTCCAAGGAGAGGGAATAGCCACGTTCAATGGCCCCCATAGTTTATGAAGATTTCCTCTCTGTGCTGTGCCACATACATTTCCCCATACATGAGATTCTCGGGCTCCAGAGGAGCAGTGGGCAAGGGCTTCTGGGACTCTGTGGGGAGGGAGAGGACATTTTAAACTTCTTTTTCATCATCCTGAAGTGTCTGGCCTGCTCCCATCAAATCAAAGCCCACGTGCTAATGCATGGCTCAAAATAGCAGTGAGCAAGCATTTAATGGAATTCACACATGGAGAGAGATGGCCAAGAATGGTGAGGATGGAGGAGCACAGGGGATGGGCCAGGAAAGGGGGGATACAGCACACCAAGCCTCCGCTCAGGCAGCAGACACACCGAGGTGTCTTGCACTAGCACGGCAGCTGGCAGCCTTTTCTCTGCTTTCAAGCAACTCAGGCGAAACAGATGACATCCTGTGAGAGTCACATACCCTTTTTCTACTGAGTGAAAGTGAAAAACAGTGATCTCTTAGGGATAACCTGAGCATGGCTTTCATGTCAGGCAGTCCTGTGTTCTGATCCTGGCTCTGCCACTGAACTAGCTCTGTGTCTTCTTTAAGCCTCAGGTTTCCCATTGGTCGTACAGTCATTGTCCCACGTTGTCCTTGAGCCACAGGGAGGATGAAATGAGATGGTGCCTGTAAAAAGCCTCACATAGTGCCTGGCTTGTATTCCATGCTCAGTAAATGGCAGCGATTATTATTTCTTGCTCATTGTTTATAAATTGCAACAGTAATACACACTCATTATAAAATATGTGGCAATGCCAAATAAATAACAAAATGAAAGTTCCCCACCTACAAGGAGAATCCACGGTTGCCGATTTGGGGGGCATTCCCTGTACCTTTTCTCTGCATGTGAGACATGCACACGGATCACAGTCACATGTAGATACCGTCACACAGAAGTATATACACAGACTGTTACTTTTGTTGGGAAGGGAGGAACAGAACTGAGATTATACCAGGGCTATAGCTCCAGAACTTTATTTCATTTTATCTTGTATTTTTAAGATGGAGTCTCACTCTGTTGCTCAGGTTAGAGCCCCATGGCCTCAGACTAGCTCACAGCAACCTCAAACTCCTGGATTAAGCAATCCTTTTTGCCTCAGCTTCCCAAGTAGCTGAGACTACAGGTACTCACCACAATGCCTGGCTACTTTATCTATTTTTAGTAGAGACAGGGTCTTGCTCAACCTGGTCTTGAATTCCTGAGCTCAAGGAATCCTCCTATCTCAACCGCCCAGAGTGCCAGGTGTAAACCACCACACCTGGCCCAGAACTTGTTTTGTCAGACTCAAGTGTATCATGAAGATAACACTCTGTTCTAATAAAGTACATATTACATTGCTTAATATTACAAACACATATATACATACATTGCAAAGGTTTGTGCATAGTTTTTGTTTGGAGAAACTCACTTGTCATTGAGGCAGTGTGTAGAGTGGACATGCACTGAGCTCAGAGACCATGTGGAATCAGTCAACCAGCTGTTGAGCCTCAGCTTTCTCATCTGTATAGTGGGAATTTTGTCTCTGTTGGGTCCTAAGGCTTTTCTTGAACTATCTATGTAAAGGACAGAGTATAATTGGAGAAATGGAAGAGAAGTCCCTGCCTCAGGGATTCTGTTCCAGTTGTGGAGATGTCCTTAGAAACAGTCTGAAGTGGGATAAAAGGCAGTGGCGCCCAGAGCCATGGGTCCTTGAAATTGAGAATGAACTGCACCAGTTCTGGCAAAAGAAAACATGAGAAATTACAGGGCAGAAATTATAGGCTGCTATTTCCACAGCCCACACATTTGAGGCATAAATCTGTAATGTTTTTTCTCTAGGTCTTTCCCCCCCATATTCTGAGGACTGTCTTGCCAACACAGGGACTGTAGTTGACCAAACTTGTTTGCTGAAACAAAATGGAATCCTCCTTACCAATAGGCATCCAGGAAGATGAACATCTCCAGGGTGACGCAGGCCCTGGCTCTCTCCCCTCTCCTTTCTCGGCTTTTTCCCTAGTGGAAGGCACATCGAATTCTTAGCTGGCTTCCAGGACGCTCACCAGGCCACACTGCTAAAGTATAACAAGGGCACCTTCAAAAGCAAATGAGCAGCTCGGCCATAGGCACTTTGCACAGAGGCACAGGTTTCTGTCTGCTAGTCTCTTATGCATGTTCCGGGACTCTCATCTTTTCAGTATGCTGACCTTCCTCGAGTCCAAATGATAACAAGTTTAGTATTAGCTGGGGAAGGGAGAAATGTCCTTTGGTCTTGCCCTGGTCATTGTGCTCCAGCCCTGTTAGCCAAGAGAGATCCTATTTGTACAAGTCTAGTTAATAAGAATGGGTGTTTATTTATCTTGTGTGTGTGTTTATCTACCTCCAGAACCCCCGGGGATTGTCAAGGCAGATTTGGGGCATTTAGAAGTTGCTGATTTTAATACCCACCATTACTTCTGACTTTCATCTCTCTTCATATCTCTAACTTCTTATCAGTCCTTCAGAGACACCATAGGGATGGAGACTGGTTTTGCTGCCCTGGAAAACCAGAAGCTACCACCTGGACAGTTAACAGTCACTCACTGCTAATGGGGTCATCTAGCGCCTTAATTTTCTCCTTTCCCCCCTTCTAGGTCCTTATTTGGATTGTAAAATGCTGGAGGAACTGAGAAGGGAAGAATTATCAGGCAGGAAAAGGAGTTTTTCAGCAACAGGCAGGACAAATGAGTTGCCACCTCTTATTCTCGCACTTCTTTTCCAGGGATACCTAGTAAAAACACATGGCCGACGCAGAGGGGAACCCTGAATACCACTTAGGCTATGGGGCTCTGTGCCTGCCCCCATGCTACTACACTCCTCTTGGGTCAAGAATGGGCTTTAACATCTTACCTAGGCTAGAGGATAGTTCTTTCGACCCTCTCTTGTCAGGAGCTTCATTTGTTGTTGGCAAAATTCAATTTCCTGGATCAAAGAGCAGCTTAGAAAGGCTTAAACAGTATCTCAATGCTCTTAGCAGACCACACTTCACTGAGTTGCATTTAAATGAGTCACAGACATATGGATTACATTTCACTTAAAATACACATGGCTGGAGAAATTAAAGGATATCATTCTTTAACCAAGCATTTGGCAGCTCTAAAGTATTGAAAATGTTTTTCCAAACTCTGCACACAGCTGGACTCCCCCATTCCTCAGAGCTAAGAGTGTATAACCCCGGGAGACCTGGTGCTAGGGAAACAGTTGGATGTCTGGGTGGGGACACCAGGATCTGATGAGAGCTGCCTGTGGGTGTCTGAAAATTTCTTCAAAGATTCCTTCGGAAGTATGGGGAACTGATTTAACCCTGCTGTGTTGACTCTGAAGGCAGTGAAGCAAATTCCAAGCACTGTGCTAGGCACGCTGCCCCAGAGAGACCTGATAGTCCTGTTTGGGGTGTAGTTTCCAATTGTAGCTTTGTTGACTGAGATTGATTTCATTCACAATTCCCATGTTGTCTCAAACCCCTGGAATCGCAGAGCAAATGGATTGCCAACCAGTCTGATAGGATCTTTGTATAAGGCAAATTCTCAACCTCACCCCTGGCTGGCTCTCCGTAAATGCTCATTAAGCAGTGAGTATCACATAAGCAGGGTGTTCATTTGTAGTGGACTGAGTGTTTATGTGTCCTCCAAATTCACTGAGTTGGAATCCTAGACCCCTTGATGATAGAACTAGCAGTTAGGGCCTTTGGAGACAAGTAGGTCATGAAGGCTCTGGCTTCGTGAATAGAAGTAGTGTCTTCATAAAAGAGAACTCAGAGAGCTAGCTCATCCCTTCCTCACACTGAAGACACAGCTAAAGGGTATCTTTTATGAGGAAAAATCTACTTATACCTTGTTCTTGAACTTCTCAGTCTCTAGGAATGTGAGAAGTAAATTTGTAGTTTGTGAGCTACTCAAGTCATGCTATTTTGTTACAGTAGTCTGAATAGACTAAGACATCATCTTTCTTGTTTTTTTAAATTTTTTGAGGCAGAGTCTCACTCTGTATCCTAAGCTAGAGTGCCATGGCGTCAGCTTAGCTCACAGCAACCTCAAACTCCTGGTTCAAGCCATCCTCCTGCCCAGCCTCCTGCCCAGCCTCCTGAGTAGCTAGAGCCACAGGTGTATACCACAATGCCTGGCTATTTTTAGAGACAAGATCCCACTCTGGCTCAGGCTGGTCTCAAACTCATAAGTTCAGGCAATCCACATGCCTTGGCCTCCCAGAGTGCTGAGATTATAGGCATGGGCCACCATGCCTGGCCAAGACATCATTATTTTTATTTTTTATTATTACTTTTTTTTTTTTTTTGAGACAGTATCTCATTTTGTCACCCTCAGTAGAGTGCTGATAGAGTGTCATGGTTTCATAGCTCACAGCAACCTCAAACTCTTGGGCCCAAGCAATCCTCTTGCCTTAGCCTTCCTAGTATCTGGGACTACAGCTGCCTGCCACAACACCTGGCTGTTTTTATAGATGAAGTCTCATTCTTCCTCAAGCTGGTCTCAAGCTCCTGAGCTCAGGCAGTCCACCTGCCTCAGGCTCACAGAGTGGTAGGATTACAGGCATGAGCCATCGTGTCCTGTTGACATCCTTATTTTTAAATTGTTGGAAACACGATATTACTTTCTTAGGGTCCATTGCGTAAGCTCAGTCTCAGTCATTGAAAGTGGTGACCTGAAGGAATATAATTTGTCTACAGGCATTTCCAGTATAAAAGAAAAAACAATTAAAACAAAATGAAGGAATGCAGGTGCTTAAAGTAAGTATCAGAAAGTATCTAAAATTGAAGTAGTCTAGATATGTGGATTCTGAAGGCCATGAGTGCATAAGCCCCAAACGTCCTAATTCCTTAGAGTGGAATAGATTGGACTTTGGTGCCTGAGACCCAGATTCTATTCCAGGCTGACATTTCCTTGGTTAGTGGTCTTGGGCAAGTCCCTTACCTTCTTAGTTCTACTTCTTCATCTATAATGTATTCATAACAGTACCCGCTGCTCAGGGAGCATTTACTGAGAGCCAGTGCTAGGCAAAGACCCTCACACAATGTCTTATTTAATCCTGATGGCAACCTTTTGGAAGAGATGTTATTATTGTCTGCATTTTATAAACGAGAAAACTCAAGCATGAGGAGTTTAAATAATTTATTCCGTGTCAGAAAGAACCACATGTAAAACTCAGGCCTGCCTGCCTCTTTCTACATTTGCTACCTGCATAGAAGATCTGCACTGCAGGGTATGTTAGGCTGAAAAACGTGCACTCTCCCTTTAAAAGATATGTGCGTTCTAATTCCTGGACCCCCTGATGTGGCTATGTTGCCTTATATGGCAAAAAGAGTTCTTTGCTGGTATGTTTAAGTTAAGAACCTTGAGATGAGGAGATTATCTTTGTTTATCTGGATGGACCCTAAATGCAATCACAAGTATATTTATGGGAGAGAGGCAGAGGGACATTTGACTATAGGCAGAAGAGAAGACAGGGTGACCACAGATGTAGAGACTGGAGTGAGTGGTGCAGCCACAAGCTAAGGAGTGCTGGCAGCCACCAGAAGATGGGAGAGACAAGAAACAGATCCTCAGGAACAGAGGGAGGCAGCCCAGCTGACGCCTCGATTTTTGTTTAGAAATACTGATTTCATTCTTCTGGCCCCCAGAGCTGTGAGAAAGCAAGTCAAGTTTCTGTTGTTTTAAGCCCACATTTCTGGTAATTTATTACAAGGCAGCCCCAGGAAAAAGACACATGTTTTTTTTGAGGTGTAGAGATAATGTATTACAATGTGCTTGGTGCAACGTTTGGTACATAGCAAGTAGATTCTAATACATGCTTACCTTTATTAATGCAAAGTCAAGAACAAATGTTTTCTAAAGTGTCTTGGAGATGTAAGGCATGACATGGAGCCTCCACAGGGTTCTTCAAGTGTGAAAATGATAAGAGAAAAACATATTAAGAAATAATCTGTGTGGTTATTGCTTATGAGCATTTCCTAAATTCTAGGTCAGGTTCTTCTCTGATGCTAATTCTGCCCTTAGGGAACTTCTGGCTGAGGTTAACTAGGAAGGATGGTCAGCTATTAATAATAATAACAATAATAGTAACCATGAAAATGTAGAAGTTGCCTATGTAAGAGCACTTGTACATCTAATTCATTTGTCACAACTACCCTATAAAGTGTGAATACCTACATGAACCCTGTTTGGCACATGGAAACCCTGGGGTGTGGAACACTGTGACTTGCTCAGGGTCCCCTGGGTACTGAGAAGCACAGAGCCAAGATCTGAAGCTAGAGCTGTTTGACTCCCAAATTGAGACTTTTCACCTGGGCATCATATTCCTCTTAGATGCTGTGTCCTGGCTTAGTATGCTTTGAACTCTTTGGCTGGCATTGGCACTACTTCTCCATTATTCAACCCCCCACCCCCTCTTCTCGTCCCTCCCTGCCTTTTCTCAGCCTTGGTTAGAATGTGCATGTCAGTGTAACATGGTGGTGTAATCCAGGCAGGTGTGGGGCCCGAGCCAGGCTCGTCACCCCCCTTAGGTATAAGCTTTGGCCGGTTATTTAACCTCTGCAGATCTCAGTTTCCTCATCTACATGATGGGGATCACAGCAGTGGCCACCCCACCGGATGCTATGTGAATTCAATAATGTAATGCTCTTTAAGGGTTAACACAGCGCCTGCTGCACTGTGAGACTACAATAAATAGCCACTGTTATTTGTGTTTTACAGGGTCGGAAAAACATTTAAGAATGAAGTAAGAGGGAATTCCCCTGAGTTGGTTTCCAAATGTAATTAAGAGGAGTTGACCTTAAAACCCATTGCCCCGGGAGGAAACTCACTTCTACTTGCCAGCCATGCCCAGTTTGACCTAACTGTAACTCTGAACACAGCTTTGCGGCGTTCTCTAATCAGCCAAGGTGCACCTCTTCTCTTTGTCTGCAAAAGCAGCACCCAGCTCCTCCCTTAGGCGAGGCCCTGAACTAGCCAACACGGAGGTTGGGATTTGGTTATTGGTTCCAGCTCTCTTCTTCCAGGGACCCACAGCCAGGGCTGCCTGTGCAGCCAGGAAGGATGTCCAGAGTTTTCTTTTGTCTCCAGCTTATTTCTCCTGGCTGCCCTTCAGCAAGAGCACAGGGTGGAGTGAATGGGAGGAAGCTGTCAACTGCCCTGTTGACCTTAGACAGATCCTTGTCAGAGCTAAGGGAAGAAGTAAGGAGTGTTCAGAGTTTGGGGATCCCTTTATTATCAGACTGTTTACTTTCAGATAACAATAATAGTTTGCATCCAGTGAGTAAGCATTTACCATGAACTTAATATTTTGTGTAGATTTTTTTTATCCTTATGTATGTTTACCCAAATGGGGGTATACTCTATCCTCAGTTTTATAACTTTTCTTTTTTCACTTGGAAATATAGCATGGGCATTATCGAAACCTTAAAAAAATTTACACAAGAACTTTTGGGAATGTTTGATGCTTTTCATAAGACTCCAGAAAAATGTTAAAGTGATGGAGTTTTTAAATAAATGGGATTTTACTTTGTATACTCTTTTATACTTTGCTTTTTTATTGTTGTCTTCAGGATCTTTTGACATTAGCACATTTATAGACCTATTTTATTCTTTTTAAT
Organism: Galagoides demidoff; assembly: GCA_963574575.1. Taxonomy (NCBI): domain Eukaryota; kingdom Metazoa; phylum Chordata; class Mammalia; order Primates; family Galagidae; genus Galagoides; species Galagoides demidoff. Next base: position 7,585 of record CAUYQV010154689.1, on the reverse strand, counting down.
GATGTCCTAGGATTTTATTGAATAAAGGACCAAAATTTATTAATCCCTATTAATGGACATTTAGGTTTCTGGTTTCTTGCTATTTCAAATAATGTACTAATAGGCTTGCATATAATCTTTAAACACGTTTGCAAGTATTTCTGTAGGATTGTTACCTATAACTAGAGTTGCAAAATCCTACAGCGTATACATGTAAAATGTTTTTAAATTTTGAGAAATTGTAACTCTCACTCCACATATATCTCCCCAAAGGCTGTCCCATTGTGTATTTATATGCTTAATCTGAGAGTATGAGTACGTTTCCATACATTGATTGTATCATTTTTAATGGCTATGTGATATTACATTGTATGTAAGTGATTAACTCTTTAAATTTTTTATAATGAAAAATTATCAAATGCACAGAGTACAGAAAATAACATACTGAATCCCCATATACTCATTGTTCAGATTCAATGATAATCAAATACCATGATTAATCACTTCATATTTTTCTTTTCTTTTCTTTTCTGTTTGAAAGGTACTTCCTTTCAAAGGTCCTCCCAGAGGGTCACTTCCTAGATAAATATACTTGAGTTGAAGGCAATTTACAAGTAATATGTAGATATATAAAGACAAATTGCCTTTGGCTTTTCCATAAGTTTATATCCCACTGAGATGTCCTGTTTTCTCAGACTCCTACCAATTGCTTGATTGTTGAGCTTGGGAAAACTCTTTAAACTCAAGCTCTTCTGTTTTTTTGTTTGTTTGTTTGGGGTTTTTTTTGTGTGTGTGTGTGTGTATGTGTGTGTGTGTTTGTGTGTGGTTGTTTCTTTCTTCTTCTTTTTTTTTTTTTTTTAGTTTTTTCAAATAGCTTTACTGAAATATTACTTACATACCATATAATTCACTCATTTAAAATATACAATCCGATTTTTTTAGTATGTTTACAATCACCATAATCTAATTTTATAACATTTCCATTACTCCTAAAAGAAACTATTAGCAGTGTTATGGGTTGAATTGTGTTCCCCAAAGGTCATATGTTGAAGTCCTAATCCACAGTTCCTCAGAGTGACCTTATTTGGAAATTGAATTGTTGGGGCTGTAACTAGTTAAGATGAGGTCATCCTGGAGTGTGGCTGGCCCCCAATCCAATGTGACTGATGTCCGTACAGAAAGCGGAGATGTGGACATAAACGTGTACATGTGAAGAACACTATGTGAAGATTAAGGCTATGCGGCCATAAGCCAAGGAATTCAGAGCTGGGAGAGATGCCTGGGGTCGACTGCCCTCCCTTGCACTTTCAGCGAGAGCATGGCCCTTTTGCCACCTTGATCTTGGAGTCTTAGCCTCCAGAACTGTATGATCATAAGCTTCTATTTTTCTTTTTTTTTAGAGTTACTTAGTTTGTAACACTCTGTCAAGGCAGTCCTAGCCAACTAACACAATCAGTTATTCCTCATTCTCTCCCACCCCCATCAGTCCTGTGAAACTGCTAGTCTGCTGTCTCGAGATTTGGCTGTTTTGCGTACTTCCTGTAAATGGAATTATATGATATGTGGTCTTCTGTGACTGCCTTCTTTCACTTAGAGTATGTTTTTGTAGTATGTATCAGTGTTTCTTTTCATTGCTATGTGAATTCTTTTGTAGATATAACACATTTTGTTAATCCATTCATTGGTTGATAGATCTTCTGCCTCTTAAGCCGGAGCTGAATTCTCTGCATTCTACACATTTGTATCACCTCCGTGTAAAGTTCTATACCAAGTGCTATGTGCCGAGTAGGGATGAAAACAGGATTTCTTTGCCCTCCGGTGGATTATACTCCATGGGAGAGAAAATGACTTGACAAATAGTATAATCCAAAACAGATTACAAATTTACACAATAGACTCGAAAGTAAAGTGTTGAGAAGGCAGGTGGGAGGGGCATTTGCAACTGGGGGATAGGGGAAGCTTCCCTAAGGGGGATTACTTGGCACCCGGTCTTACGGCGAGAAGGTTTGTGATACGGGAGGGAGAAAAGATGGATGGGAGAATGAGAAAGGAATTTAGACTGAGAAAACAGTGCATAAATATTTAGTCTGGATCAAGGGGAACCAAAGCTGTAGGCCTAATAATCTCTTAGGAATTTTGTATTCCTAACTAGCCAGATCATTTAAATTCAGAAGAGTGATAAGTTGTGGTAGGGGAAGGGGTTGCTTTTCCTTCCACGGTTGGGCTAGCAGACAGAGGATTTGAGTAGTATGGAGCTCAGTGTTTTTATTCTTCCATTTTTGACTTTGAGTTGGGTTCTGTCTTACCTCGGGTAAAACCAAGTGGTCAGGGAAGTAGGTGTACTACTTCTGGGAAAGATGCTTGAAGTATACTTTAAAGCAAAGCTGTGTCTCTACACCCTGGATGAGACACAGCTTTTCCTTCTCCCCTCCACAGTGAGCAAAAATTTGGGTGGAGCTGGATGGATGGAGGTGAACTTGGTGGATGACACCCATGGGTGGCCAGGGACTGAGCACAGGCAGAAATGGCTTCTGCACAACTTGGGAAGGTGAGAGGGTCTCCTGAGAAGCAGGGCTGGTGGTAGGATGTGGGGTATGGTATAGAAAATACACATACATGTGGACCCTACCTTCCAGCCCTCTCTTTTCTCCCAGCTTCAAGGATGTGATTAAGCTCTTCATCTAGGCTCTCTTGAAATTGGAGGCTATTTCCTACTCTTCAACCTTTGAGCCTGATGAGACTAACCCCAGGGAAAAATCTATGAGAGGAGAAGGTGGACAGTGGGGCTCTGGACTGATTCTGTTCAGAAAAGGAAGCTGCATTTACATTTCACCCAGGAAATACTTTGATTTAAGAAAGTAAGCTTTACTTTCTCTATTTAGAAGCCAGTGACATACACAGACCTTTGCCTGACCCACTGAATACTAAATAAACCAGGCTTCTGGGCATCCTGGGGCGAGTTATAGGTCTTGCTCAAAGTCATCTGAGGACAAATATTGGGTCAGAGAATCCCTGGCTTTTTTGACAAGGCTTGAACTCTGGCATGCTCCCTGAGGATGCTTAACTTCTGTCTGTCTTTCTCTTCCTTCATTCAACAAACATCGTGAGTGCCAACTTTGTGGCGGGCACTGTGCTAGATTCTGGGTGTTCTGGGAAGAAGTGATGACAAGCAAAACACAGTGTCTGCCATCATGGGACTTAGAGCTTAGCGAAGGCAGATAATTAAACAATTACAGACCAACATGAGGTATGCTGGGATGGAAGCGGATAGTCCTGCAAAAGCATGGGGAAGGGTAACTTCCAGATTGGAGTCCAGGAAGGCTTCTGGGGCGGAAGTGAAGAAAGGAAGGAGTGTGGCGGTGGAGGGTGTGGTCGAATTGGCTCACCCAGCAGACATTCTGTGCCAAGCAGCACAGTAGCAGGAACAAAGCCCAAAGGCAAGAGCAAAGCAGGAGATGAAAGGAAGTTGTCTATGGTTAGAGCCGAGCAGGCAGAAGGAAATGATGAGAGAAGAGGTAGGCAGGGGTAAGGCCTTACCAGGCCTTGTAGGCGCCAAAAGAAGCTGGAGCTTTTATCTTGAGGGCGACGGGAAGCAGATGAATATTTCAAGAGCCACATAGTGACAGCATCTAAAATGTATTTCGGAAGGACTAATGTAGGGAAGCAAGTAGCCAGTCTGGAGAGGATGGATTCCAGAGATATTTATAGGGCGGAATCTTAGAGACTGGGAGGTAGGTTGAACATGGGCTGAGGGAGAGATTAGATTCCAGGGCCGTCCAGAGTTCCTGGCTTGAATAAGCAGCACGATGGTGTCTTAGTCCATTCTGTGCTGCCCTAACGGAATTCCAGGGACTGAGTAACTTAGGAAAATAAATTCACTTCTCACAGATCTGGAGGGTGGCAAGTCTAATACCAAAGTGCCGGTGTCATCCTGTGGTAGAGGGTAAGAGGGCAAGAGATCAAACCTGAAGCTTCAAACTGTTTTTTTTTTTTTTGAGATGGGATCTTGTTCCGTCACACAGGCTAGATAGAGTGCAGTGGCATCATCATAGCTCACAGCAATCTCTGACTCCTGTGCTCAAGCGCTCCTCCTACCTCAGTCTCCCAAGTAGCTGCCACTATGTGGTATGTGGCACATGCCACAATGTGTGGCTAATTTTTTTTTTTTTTTTTTGCAGAGATAAGGTCTCACTCTTGCTCAGGCTGTTCTTCAAGTCCTGAGCTCAAGCAATCCTCCCCACTTTGCCTGCCTCAGTGCTAGGACTATAGGCGTAAGCCACTGCGCCTGGCTATTGAAGCCTTTTTACAATCAGCATTAAATTCCTTCATGAGGGTAGAGCCCTCATAACCGAAACACCTCCCAGCAGTGTTGCAGTGGGGATTAAGTTATCTACACATGCCTTTTGGCAGATACATTCAAACCCTAGCAATGGTGGTGCTCGCCTTGGGTTTGTTCTGCACTTGTGGTGAGATGTTGGATAAGCTATTTCTTTTCTCAGGTTTTTCCTTGTCTTGTTAGATGAGAGTAATAAGCCCTAGTCACGAACTTTGCAGGGGATCCACTGATAAAATCTATTGAAATGTAATCTTTCCATCAGGCTGACAGGCCCAGAAGAAGCAATCTCCCCTCCCCTGGTTATCTCTGTCTTCCCTCCTTATCTAAAATTCTAAGCACTTGATCTCGTAGGAACTGGTGAGACCTCTGCCCCATTCCAGCAGCTAAGGCTTCACTGGGGGCCTCCTTGGGATTCTCAAACTGGCTTTTGTTGAAAACAATGATATCATTGAGTGGGTGGAGTTGGGCCAGGCTTTCCTCAACCAGTCAAAAGAGAAATGGGGCATTATGACTTATGGCTCTTTTCCAACCTCTTCCATAGCTCCCATGTACCCTCATTCCCCCCTTTCCTCCTCCTTCCCCCCTGAGGTTTTGAGTTTGCAGAAAACTGGCAGCCTCCACATTCTCCTCTTGCATCAGTCTCTCTGGAGAGCAATCCAGATGGGCCAAGAGGCTATAATGGCTGCATTATATCAAGCATTGCTTCTTTCCCCAAGGCCCCCCTTCTGGGGAAGGGCGAGTCATGGAAAGGGATTCCTTTGGAGGGAGGTTGGAGTACTAGGGAAAGTGGTGATCTAAGTGTTGGAGGGATATCTGGCTCCTTGTATTCTAGAAACTCTTTATCTCTTGACTCACTGATACTGGATTTGGGACTTGGATAAGAATGCAAAGGTCACACTGACCTTTCAGATGTGTGGTGATGGGAAAAGCAGATAGCCATGTTGAGTATCTTTAGTCCCTAGGTTAGCCTTGCTCTCTGCCCTTCACATGCGCACACACACACACACACACATGCACGCATGCACGCACGCATGCACGTGTGCACAAATGAACTTCTCCATAGCTGCATAGGCAGCTTGGAAATTGGTTACCACTTGAGTTTGCAGCTGTTCTAGGAAGGAAGGAAGCAAGATGAGCTGCAAAACAGTAACTTGCCTTCTGAGGACCAGACAGTGACACCTGCCCTTTGTGTGGCTTGTCAATGTTTGCCAAGTGCACTCAGGATGACCTCTTCTAACCAAAGCAGGAACTGTAGGTGCCAGGAAGAGGGCAGTTCACCTAGGTCTGCCTCGTTGGCTGCTATATATCCATCCTAGCACAGTGCCTGGCACACGACTGGCCTCAGGAAATATTTCTAGAGTGAGTGAGTTGGTTACAGATGTGAAGCTCAGAAAAGAGCTTCTTTCCTGCAGTTTGGCCAGGGACCCCAAGCACATTAAGTGATAAAATCAAGTTGTGGGGAGTGCCAGCCTCCTGATACCATGTGTCCTGCAGTTTGTACCATATTATGCTGCTTAATAAGCAATTATTGATGAGCTTGCATGAACATCCTTCCTTTCTGCCTTCTGGGAGTGTCTGGATGGCCCAACTCTTGGATTATCTACCACCGACATTTAGCTTTCACTAGTTTTGGAGAGAATAGGTGTAGAAACTTGATGTTCTGTATGTTGTTTTGCTCTCTTTCGAATTCATCTGTCAAAGCGAGGGAGAACATTGAGCAGAGAGGGTGGTATGTAAAGGTTGTTTTGTTGCAGTGGACTTTACACCTTACACGTAAATCCCTGCCTCCCCACAAAAGAACTTTATAGAAAGGATGAGGAAACACACAGAATGAGGGAATAGTTGAACTAGGGTTTGAAAGATTTGGAATCCAAGAATTAATAGAGAGTCTTTTCAGGTGCTACCATGGGGGTTACTCAGACCCAGCCATTTCCATACAGGTGTCACCCACCTACAAATTCCAAGATGAGATCTTACTGTCCAGACTTGTCATGTGCCAGTCATTTGGCCAAGTAAGGGCAGGGACCTTGACCAGCTCCATGTGCCCAGGTTGAGCAATGCAACCAGAGGGGAGTATTTCTTTTAAACACACTTAATCAGAGGCTAAAAGGGACTCAGCACCTAGATTTGCAGATTGGTTTGTGGTCTTCACCCACCTGCTTTTGATTTTTTTTCTGCCAGGGGCTGGTCCTCCTAGGCCCTTTTTTCTAAGCATATTCTCACAGGGACCAGTGATCTTAGAGGCCCTTTTCTTCCTTTCTTCCGTGTCTCCTCCACGTAGCTGTAATGGGGCTGTTTCCTCATACCCCCCTTGCCCTGGCCCTTCCTTTCAGGTTATCTGTAGTAGCAGTGACTCTGATAAACACTGTGGTTATTTACCAAATACTGGTTCCTCAAGAGGCTGTTGTCAGGCAGTATTTTTGCTGTTAAATTTTTCTCAGAAATACTAAAGATAACTCTCCATTTCCCTGAACTGTGCTTATCCAATTTTGATAAATACCCATAATGGGGTGTTAAGGATGCTGCAAAACAAACTTGTGAGCTCTTCTCGGGGGAGTCACCGCAGGACCCCCCCACCCCAGCACACACACACACTCCAATCTCCACCAGTTAAGCTTCCTGAGCCCAAGAAGTTGGCCCTATATGTTTTTTAAATTGCAATTTATTTATTTATTTATTTTTCCTTTTATTAAGTCATATACACATAGATCAGGAATACATTTATGCATATGTGGGGTACAATGTGTTGATTTTTTATGCAATTTGTAGTGTTTACATCAAACTCATTAATATAGCTTTTGCCTCACTTACTTGATTATTGTGTTAAGACATTTATGTTCTATACTTGATAGATTTGACTTGTACCCTTGCAATATGCTCCATAGGTTGGTCCGGCCTTTTACCCTCCCTCTATCAAATCTCCCTCTTCCCCTCCTTTCCCACTCCATTTCTCTCCTTCATCCTGGGCTATAGTTGTGATCTATCTTTCATAACAAAGTGTGAGTAAATACAAATTGGTTTCATAAAAGTACTGAGTACATTGGATACTTTTTTCTTCCATTCTTGAGATACTTTACTTAGGAGAATATGTTCTAGCTCCATCCATGTAAACATAAAAGAGATAAAGTCTCCATCTTTCTTTCTTTTTTTTTTTTTTTTTTTTTTTTAAGATTTTGGCTGGGGCCAGGTTTTAACCAAAAACCACCGGTATACGGGGCCAGCACCCAACCCCATGAGCCACACGCCCTGCCCATTAAAAATTTTTTTAAT